>OMLM01008777.1:16582-28467 GCA_900302695.1 Helostoma temminkii
AGCTGTTGCAGATAGATTTATAAACACTAATCTCTACAAAGGTTTCCCTCAATAAAATTATCTATTAAATTCAGCACATAATGTAAATTTTGAAAATGTTTTTATCAGTGAAAGGTGACACTTATTTTATGAGATTATACATAATTTTGACCACAGAGTGGCAGTAAAACCCGAGATTATTACAGCTGTCCCTCCCCACTGTTGTATTTCTTTTGCTTTATGTCAATTCTATGTTCATATGTTAATTTATGCATTTTTAAAATAAAGAAAAACATGTAACTTAAAAAATTAACTATTTAGTGAACACAATTATTAATATAATAATGGGAGTAACTAAAAAGTAATGACTGGTAATTGAATATATTTAATGCTAACAAAAAAATAATATTTTTAATAAACAAAAAAATAAATATGTGAAATTGGCTCAAATTCAACTTTAGGCCAACATCCCTTTAGCAGGATGTGATGCTTTATTTTTTGAATAAAACTTGAGCTACTCTTTTGTATCTAGTGACTGCAGGACAACTACTATTTCAATTTGCTATATTTTTCAGAGTGAACAAAGGCCTGTGATGCATGTGTTCAACACTGTGACAGGAGAAACCTTACCAATCACAGGGAGTGACACTCTTCTGCATATGTCCGTCGCTAGATTAAAAACTGTGGTGTCCATGCAGACTCACCTCCCTGTCAGCACCTTCAGGTTGATCTCATCTGCTGGTGTTCAACTCTATGACTGCAACCAACTGCAAGACTATGCCACTGAACTGGGTATGGTGTAGTTTCCGTCTGTACATCGTTGATGGGTGAACTTCATAGTACTGTGTTGCAAAATAAAAATGTTGTTTATTATTTCAGTGAGAATAGATTAAGATTACATATTGTGTGATTTTGTTTTTACTAATAATGAAAAAATACATTTAATCCTTGCTGAATGATGGTTGGCACGAAATCTATGTTATTATAGGCAGCTGCTGATGTCTTCTGTCTTCTTGTCTCTGTTCCACCAGCATCTGTAACTCAGAACTAATGTCTGAAATGATAAATAATAATGTAGCACATCTGATCAATCTTTTATACATTCATAAACTACAGTTTGGATTGCATGTGTTGACATGCTGCTATGACCAATATTGGCCAACTATATACCTAAAAAGTCCAATATGACAAACAATAATAATTGTTTTAACCTAGATCATTTTGCATGTCAAAAGTTAACAAAAGTTAAGAATGACAAGATTCAATCGAGCCTCACTTTTATTCAAACTCAAACTCAAACAATTCAAACACACTGAGACATTTGAAATTAATTATCTTCAAAGTTGAAATTGAAATTTAATTTTGAAATTCATGCAGTTGTTTGTTTTCTTAAACATACTGTAGGCTCTACTCTCCGTTTGGACTCATGGGATGGGTGGGTAGAGTTCCTCCAGGGCTGCCTCCTGGGACACAGATTAATACTGCAGAGCCACTTATCAGAGGAGAAAACTGTAATGAGGTCAGAAAAGTGTGACAGAAATGTTGTTCCACAATAAGTTTGAATGTACTTTTACCTAGAAAACCTTTTATTCAGCTTACATCAAGTGATACTTTCTTCCTTTCTCCAGGTTCCAGCTGCGGGTGGCGCTGTACATCGCTGCCTCTTTAGGCCACCTGGACCTGGCAGACTGGCTGATAGAGAGGGGGGTGCATGCTGACGAACCAGTGGGAGTCCATCCGTACCGCCAGTGGTGTCACCAAGCTGCTCACCAAGACAGCAGGAAGTGTCCCATCCATGTAGCTGCAGAGAGTAGTCAGCTCCTCATCCTCAAACTCTTTGTCACCAAAAATGTTTTGACCTTGGCTTGCCGGGACTCTGGAGGTCGTGACCCTTTGAAAATCGCCATTCAGCATGGATCCAGGGATTGTGTGCGCTACTTAGCCAACAAGCTGTGCTCAGTAGTATCTTTGTCAAAAACGTCCCTGCCCATGCATATTTTTCTCCAGATGAAGCACTGGATGATTTTGGCACAGAAGCGAGTGTCCAACAATCAGTGGTACTGCAGCAGTGCTTCAGTCAGGGCCAGAGTGGAGGATATGTTATTGGTCGATGGCTTTAGTCAGTCAAAGATGACTTCAAAATCCAGCAAAGCTGAGATCAAACCAAGAGGAGGAGTCCGAGCCAAAGCTCTCAAACCTTTAGCATCCATCAACAACTTACCCCATTTCAGCTTGCAAAATGTGAATCCTGGCGACTTTAAAGAGACTCAGAAAAGATACAAACACAAAAAGGACGCCAAACTGGAGAAAAAGAAGGAGAAAGACAACAGGGGCAAATTTACACTGCCACCAATCACCACAGAACGTCTCCCCAGGACAATGCTTGTTGGTGCTTCTTCAAAATCATACCATATTCTGAATTCATCTCTGGAGACGTCTCACCACTGTGGCCGAGCACCCAGACAAAATGCCATATACTGCTTGAGTATAGCCAGGTCTCCATACTTTTTACTGTATACACTGATGTGCAGTTAAACCACATCCTGGTGTTTCTTATAAATGTCATCTTATCTGAGGGTAACAGAATTTTCATTTACACCACACGACTTTTCGTCTGTAACTCTACAGGTTAAACTTGCTGTCCTTTCTTTCAAATAGTTTTTTTATATTTCAGTATAGTATTTTTTCTGCAGATCTGTTTACTGATCGTGCAAAATAGGGGTTAATGTGAACTGTGATAATCTGGACAAACACTGGCGCTAACAAAACCAGTGACATTAAGTAAACCCACTGGTTGGCTCATTTGATTTCTGTAGTAACTAATTGTCATAATTATCAACAAGCATTTGTAGGTGGTGAATAAATGCAGTGCATAGCAGATGTGTGTAATGATTTTTTTTTCTCTTTCACACAGCACCTTTACGGAGAAACCTTGGTCAAAACAGCTGAGCATTGCTCGTGCCCTGATCCGGAAGGTGGCCTGATATTTCTGGATTCAATAAAAAAAAGACAACTCTCATTCAGATCTGTCACACATCAGCTCTACTGCACATGTATCTCCCATCTGATGTGAAGAGGAGGAATCCTTCAGCTAAGGAAGGAGTAAATCTCAAGCTTAGTTAGTTTCTGTGTTTATGTGCAAAGCCAAATCTTTTCTTATCTTGCTGGACATACAATACAGATATTAACATATTGTATACACATTCTTTCTTTTGTTTCTTATGGGAAGTTAAACGATATGTAAATGCAATTTTGTGCTAGACTAAAGTCCAAATTAGGACTGGCTTTGTAGTTATAATGTGCTGCCTGAAAAATCCATCTTTTCTTATTTCCACCAAAAAAGTATTTACTTGGTACTTTTCTTTCTGTTTGATTTTGTGCTTTAGCTCCCACTAAATATAAATTGTTCACTTTCATATAATTTCTAATAATAGTAAATATTATTATGACACATTATCAGCCTTTGACCACATAAATGCAGAGTTTCCTTCTTTCCTCTGACTCATCTGCCTGCTCTCACTGATTCAGTTCAATTTCACGGTGCTTTTAAATACAACGAAATGATCCTTTGAGGTTTCTTCTTTGGATACATTTCGTGAAGCAAGCTTGCTGAGATCCAACACAAAGCAGGAAATATCAATAACATACTGTACATCGATGAAATTATAGAGATGACAAAATAAATAAATCTGTTATGTAATATATGTTGAAGGCTGCAAACACTATTGTTATTTTTTTGTGAAAACACAGGCAATGTTCAAGCTCACAGAAGTTCATCATTAGAGTTTCTTTGGTGGTAAAATTATATTAAAATAAAACCACAATCACATGCCTTCATGCACATTTTTTCCCTGTCCTCCTGTTATTCAGCAGAAAGTTCAGGCTCCCTAAATTAGTTTCTGTGTTTACACAGTACTGATAGTAAAACTAGAGAAAACGAGCAGCCTCAGGTGTGTCCAGAGTCACTGAAAAGCTGCAAACGTCAATTCTGCCCTCACCCCATCTCACGCACTGAGAAACTACTCCGTGCACTGTTCTGCACTGTGTAGAGGCATAGTGTTCTCACTCACTACTTTCAGTATTTAGGTCCGACATATGTTTGTTTATTATTATTATGTTGTTGTTTTTGTTTTTTATACTATTCAGTGGCACTGTACCACACTGAATAAACCTTACTGAAGAAGTACAATCGTTGCTTTAATGATTTAGAAATGTCCGAGTCAGCAAATGCAGCATTTGCGAGATAGTTATGAATTCGCGTTTCGGAATTCTCGCGATACTTGGTTATGGGTCAACCCAGTGCTGTTGCCCCGCCAGTCAGTGAATAACCGGAGACATGCTGAACCGCCAGTGGACGTCGGATCCCGCCTTGGTTTCTGTGTAGTTCAAGAGAATTGCGTTATGACGGGGAGCATATTTAAGACTGAACCGGTCTTTGATAATTGAGTCTCAGAAATCACAGACGAAAATCTGTTAAAGCGAATAGTTGAGCCAGCTAGCCGGTGTGTGACAGTCAGAGTGTGGGAATGGCAGCTCCCCGGCCGATAAAAGGCATCCTGAAAAACAAGAACAGCGGGACAATCGCTAAATCGTTGCCCGACGATGTACCGGTTGAGTTTACGGAAGAAAAACCGGGACTCTCGGAAGAAGACCAACAGTAAGTTTTGCGTGTCATTTAACGTTAGCTGTCGTGAGGTGTGGACTAGCTAAACAGTTGTTAGCCTCTCTCACGTTACTTCCCATGTCAGGCTAACTGCAACGTAAAAGTCAGCTGTCTTACTGCTTATGTCAGCCAACAGTGTGTTGTCTGTAGGAAACTTTGTCCCCCTTTCATGCCACTATCAGGCAGTTATCTCTGTTAATATGATATTACTTGTATTATTAACTGAACTCCACAAACACCATTAAACGGTGACAATTGTGCAGCAATGACCATAATAGGGCAAGCTAACTCCAGACCTTAGAGGAGTAACAGAGGTACGTTCATGTTCTCTTGTGTGTATAACATAAAACCAAACTGATTAAATAAACCAAACATTACATTGTACAATACAGTGTCTCCTACAGGTAACAATAGAGTGAATATGATATTGGCCATTTTTACATAACAATCAGCTAGTTACATGCACATTATAGAGTATTGCTTTATTGAAAATGCTTTTTAGGATTAAAACTATGAAACAGGGCTGTTCAAAGCGTTTAACAGAAATGGGGTCATTAAGATGGAAATCAATCTAAGCCAGTGGGTAAACAAAGCAGAGCTGTACTGTAGTTATATCTCTAGTGACAAACAATTGATGTTACATCTGACACTGATGCCTGTGTCCCGGGAGCTTCAGTCTGAGTTCTGTCTGTGATAAACAAACCTAAATAAGACTATTCTGATCTGATAAGCTCAGAGCCACTGTTGATAGTTCATTTACAGAAATCCTATCAGACTGAATATTCACCTTTTATTCCAGAGATGCATTACATGCATTGCCTGTATGCTCAGCGTTGCATCCATCCAGTTGCTGGCCAGGGTCACAGTTTGACTCATTCAACCTCTCGCAGTAGAGGACGCCAGACTTAAAAATATCCAGCACGTTCGATGGCAATGGGGACATTTAATATGAGGTCAAGATCATCGCAGAGCGAATAAATTGTGCCAACAGTCTCACAGTTAAGGAGCGTGACTAGGCTCTGCAATACCAAGTGACCACAGATTGTGAAAACATGTCTGGAACTGCCAAATCATCTTTTCTATTTTCTAATAGTTTTTACAGTGTAATGTCATGTTGACATTACAAGAGCTGGAATAATTCTTCTTTTCTTGCTGGAGCTTTACCTTTGTTGCACAATGAAAGTTTCACCATGGCAGTGACACATAATGCCCCTGTTAAGTCATTTCAGTGCTTTCCAGCTCTCAGTCTCTTCTCTTCCTCACAGGCTCAGTAGATTCAGTGATGCCATTAAGTTCAGCTGTATTATAGCCAATATTGTCAGATAAAGATGGCGGTATGCTCTTAAATGATCTATTATTCTAAAACATTCATATTGTCGCTTTTGTTGGAATATCTCAAATAGGGTAATTAATTAGGAAGAATTTTTTTCCATGACAAGAAAATGTCACAAAACCTGATAAAGCATAAAATGCAATCCTTAAAAGAATAGTTTATTTTATATTTGTCTTATATTTTATAGTTAAAAATCACTCATGATTTTCGTTATCCGTGTCATCTTAGAACACATTTGTGGATCCAAACTGGGTAAAACAATACCTGAGACACATAAAAGGGTGCAGGTCAGGGCAGGAAGTTGCCTCATGTTTAATGCATTGCTGGTACAAACTCCACAACTTATTTTAAAGTGCTCTTGAGCAAGTGTTGGCATGTATCTGCCAATCTACCATAAACAATACATAAATAAGATATTAAAAAAGAAAGCTGTTTTCTTTATTTGCAACATGTTGCCAATAAGCAGAGCTTAAATATGTGAATGGAATTAAGTCTAGAAGATAATACACCAACATATGAGAGCTTTTTGAGGTTTCACATGAGTTGAATTCTGTCTGATTTACAGTCAGGCTGATAAATTAACACCTCCCACCTACCAAATGCTGCTAAATATTTGGTAGGTGCCCAGCTGACAGAATCTCTGTCTGGAGATGGTTTGGGTAGGATCCTCTTTTTATTCCTTCAGTGTGATCATAATTTAATCCGCCAAAGATTTTAATGTAATACATATTAAGAGTCATTTTTAGATGTTTACAAGCTTTTCTCAAGTTGGTTATGCTTGGTTCCAGTGTGCCCCCTGCTCCCCCATGTCAGCACGTCTAGACAGTAGCAACAGTAGCCGTAGCTGTGTCTGAGCTGTAGTTTGAGAAATTAGGACACACAAAGATGGCAGTTATTAGTGATTTCCATTCCCAGCAGTGAATTAAGCTTTTGCTGTGTTGATACAAAAATAGTCACTCTTTGAGTGACACGGAAGTAGAGGGAGAAGAGATTTCTGGAAGGATCCTTTGTGCAGTCAAACACCAAATTCAGAGAGATGAGAAAAACAAGGCCTGACTGTGCCGTAACATTTGTGTTGTTACCTTTATGTTTAAAACAAATTCAACTCTCTCATACATGTGCATCTTATTACATTTAGAATTGTGACATTTCTGTGAGTTGTCTTTTCCTGATGTACGTAAATAGTATCTCTGCATTGTCAACCTTATGGTTGGAACAAGCTGTGCATAGTTGCGCATGAGCTACTTTGCAGGTGAGTGCACGTTAGTGCTTCATGATTAATCACAGTTGCAATCACAATATTTTTGCTTGATTATGTTGGAAATTATTATATTTTTAAACAAAATTGCAATTGTGATGCATTATGTCTGCACATGTGCACAAGTGACCTTCAGAATTCTATTTTTGCACGGGTGCTTGCAGAAAGCTGATTAATAAACCTGGTTACATGTATACATGGCACAGAAATCCGAGTTTTCCCATTCACATGACAGTTAAGACATCGGCGTATTCGAACGCTGATTGTAACCTGGTTACTTGGCAGGTAGATGCACTGACTGTCTGTGTGTACAACAGCGAATCATTTATCCCCATAGTTTATTCCCATAAACTACTTTGCCTTTGTTTCTAATGAAGTTATTTTAACTAGACTATTTAGTTTATAATTTAGTTTTCTCAAAACATTCGCTGAGCTTAGTGTGGTTAATTCCATGGTGAGTTAATTCCAGTGTTTTGATACACCGTGCTCATATCATGTTTAATATATCTTAAATTGCAAATTTAAAAAATATTATAAACATTTTTACCAAATTGTGCAGCCCTAATGTTCACCATCTGCAACAGTTAGCGTGTTCATACTTGTACAAACCCTGCTCTGTACTGTAGCTGCGACTGTGGATGGTCTGCAGCAGCACACAGGAAGGCTGCTGAAGAAGAAATCAGACAAAGCGAAACTGTTTGAGTATGTAAACACTCTACAGTGTGTGATGAATTGTACTTGCTTTTGTGTAGCTTTTGGTCCTTATAAAGAGAATAAGTCCAACGTTCGTTAACTTATTATATGTGTGTGTTGGAAGGAGGTGGAGTAAGATGTATGAGGTTGGGCGATGCAGATTTTGAATGAATCAGGCTCCCGCCCACCAACTAGACAGGTGCTATTAATGCTGACAGTTGTTTATAAGTGGTATTTTACAGAGAAACTTGACTTTGTTCAGGACAGGAGTTTGTCCACAACCACGACCAAGACATGTCTTACATTTTATCAGTTTCAATTGTGTGGAACATATCACTTTTCCTTCCAAGCTCATTCAATATTACCCAGAGGATATCCTGAGCTGCCACCCTTTGGTTGTTTTGTCTTCCACTTGTTCATGTTTAAATTATTTACCTTCCCTCCATAGATTTCTGTCAACAACATGGTCTCTAAAGATGAAATGCTCAGAGGTTACAGTGGGTTAGTGATGATCAAGATGGATTATTAAAAATGCTGTTTTGCAGCAGTGTAAAATAACCGTGCACATTTGAAAACCAAAGATATAAAGGTAAGAAAAATAACTGACAATTGGCAGTGTGGATTATTTAGGAAGTAGTGGCAGATTATTATCTTTAGTGGTGTGATGCCATAACATTTTTAACCCATAACACTAATTTATCCCTTCAGTCAGTCACTATTATTTAGCTAACAGTGATGTATGAGCCTCACACCCAGTCATATATAATTCATGAATGCCTCCATGAAACTCAATCTCTCCTTTACTGTCTTACCAGCCTCACTGTGTCTGTGTGACAGACAGTTTGACTCAAAAGAAGTCAATCTCTGACTTTATGTAAAGCGAAAAGTGATGAGAAAAGTTTGGAACTCATAAAATCACCTCTCATCATAAAAACACCTCTGATTTACAGTTATAAAGACCAGTAACTGCTACAAGACAAGACATTAAAATTAGATACAGAGGTGAGTAGTAAATCTGGGCATTATATTTTGATATTATCATATTATTATTCTTTTATTTATTTATAAAGTTTCGATTTATTTTACCCAACATACATCTTACATCCTTGTCAGTTTTAACAGTGAGAATCTCCTGCATATTTTCTAGACAGTACATTTCCCTTCATGATCTAACTGCTCATTTATCTGCTGCTTTTGTTGAGAAGTCTGGACAGATGACAGTGGCTTAAGTTTTTAGTTTAGTAAATCTGGTTGGCAATTTCACAACCTTTGTGTATTTTTTATTCTACCGTTGCTCAGAGAAAACATGGACAGTGGTGGGCTGCATAAGTCTAAATTCAACCTGTAAAATCTGCTCATTATAGGTATGTATTCCACTGTATTGCTCCAGTATCTGGAGCCAGATTTCAACCAAGCATCATCACTATACAACAGGGGTCTGCTGCTGCTGCTATTGTTGGTGGCTTCAGTTTGTAGTGGAGAGTTCTGGACCTTTCCCTTCCGACTATGCTACCTGATAGCACAGCTCAACTCTCAGTGATGACTCACTCTATTTAATGAGTTTTCCTGAAGCGTTATGTTGCCAGCTGTTGACCACCCTCGAGAGACAGTCATCATCACATAAGAGATACAGCTCTATATTTGGTGTGTACTATTAGTCGGGCCTGCGTGTTTTTACTCTTGCAGAAGCAGGTGCGTCACTGCTGTATTACAGTTTTTGGGATGATTTGCTCTGAATGAGTGAACAGTGTAGATTTAACAACAGCAGCAGTTTGGTGGAAATAGAACTTGGTTGGTTGC
Source organism: Helostoma temminkii (assembly GCA_900302695.1). Classification (NCBI taxonomy): domain Eukaryota; kingdom Metazoa; phylum Chordata; class Actinopteri; order Anabantiformes; family Helostomatidae; genus Helostoma; species Helostoma temminkii. The sequence continues at coordinate 26,309 of OMLM01008777.1, forward strand.
TTCTGGGTTGTGTTACATAACTGTAGTAACACCATAGAAGCAATACAGAGTTATTAACACTTCACAACACACACAGTAACACAGAATAGCTGCCTATGATGAGAACATTTCAGGAGTGATGCTTGTTTCTTATGCGTGTGTGAGGGTTTTCAGTTCAGTATATGAATGATTAGGGGCTAATTCTGAATGAGGTCCCTTAAGGCCCCTCATAAAACTCCCTGTTTCTATATTTTCTTTGCTTTTCTTGCCTCCTCCGAAGATTTTTCCTATCTAGGTTATCTAGTAGCAGGATATAAAAACGAAAATTGTTATTTTTAAAAAATGGTTGTCCATCACTATGTGTATGTTCCTGCAGTTTCAGATACAGATGTAGATAAAATGATTTACAGGATTTCTGTATTTGCAGAGGTATTTGCGGGATCTACAGCTTTCTGGTTTTCCAGAAAGTTCCAGTAACACAAACACATCCAACACTGTTTACAGGATGAGTGTGCATGTTCCGTATGTTGGTCAAGGACATTTTTAACAAATTCTGTAAACATTTGTTTACAGAGTGGTTTCTGAAACAATAGGCAGATGATCAGCTTTTTACTTTTTTTGGTTTGTTTTTCTTTATCTTTCATCGAAACCTTTTGAACTTAATAATTGGAATTTTTTATTTCCATTGCAGCATTTGAGAATGTTTTATGGTAGAATACCATTTCCTCTTCTTGGTGTGTCAGTCTCAACTGGTGCAAGAATTATGCCATTATGATTAAGAAATCTTCCTGCTCTCCCTTGCTTTCTTCCTGATGAACATTAAGCACAAGAATATGAAGCTATACTGATGTCTTTAATATTTGACATTGAAAACACAGTTGACATTACTGAAAAAATATATTAGCATTGAAGAAAAATATTAGTACTTAAAAAGCTACATTGAAAAATAAAACACAGGTTTTCAAACAAGCTAAGCTTTAAATTTATCTTAGATTTAGTTATAAGCTACAGTATATAACAAAAGTCCACCACTGCTACTTTATTATTATGCTGTTTAGTGTAACATCTGCCTGATGAATGCTACACATAGTAGTTAACTGCCTTTCTATGAAGTTTTAATGGAAGTACTGCAACATCATATCAATTGCACACCACACAAATGAAAATGGCAGTTCACTTGGCCCTTAGTGTTCTCTGAACTCTCACATCACAGTGTGTTTCTCTTTCCTGGTGTTTTTAACACTTCAGTAAAAAATTGCAGTTTGTTAACCCCTTCAACACAGACACAGTGAGACACACACAGAAAAATATGGGTTTAAAAACATGTCTCACCCGTGTCAGCTGCTTCTAGAATTTACCAGCAGAAAAAAACATTGTGGGAAAGCACAAAGTAATAAAAATCTTTTAAAAACCAATTTGATTTTAAGTGAATAAAGGTGTATTCGTTATTTAAGGTAAATAAAGCGAAATACCACAGTAAGCTACTAGTGTTGGTGTAGCATCCAGGGAAATCACCTGGGCTCAGCATCCACAACCAAATGTATTGACAGTGACATAAAATAATCTGATTTTGTGATTGACAGCTTCTCTCGTGTCCTTGAGGCTGCTTGTTGTTTGTTTCTTCATGGGCAACATTGCATTGTTTGCAGAGTTTATCTTTTAGGTCTGTTTTGAGCGAGAGGAGTAGCAGAGCTCTGCAGGCTTGTAGCAGGCAACAGATGTAGCTTATCTCTCCCATCACTTACCCCCTGCCTGTCTCCCGCGATATCTGACCTTTTGTTCCTTGAACAGGTCAGGGCTGCTGCAGATAACTCTGGAGAACCTTGATTTATAGCTGTAGTTTGCAAAGTCAAACTTTTAAAGTGGAAAAAAATGTGTAAGTATTGATGATGAGACAATGAGTAAGATAATTGGGAGTGAGATTAAAGAAACTATCAAAGTTCAGATAGATGTTAAATATAAAATAAAAATTATGTCTTTTTGTGCTAAAATCATTTTGCGTCTCTCTTTTATAATGACAGGTGTTCTCTTTATCCTCTCAAGCTAAATATTTCATTCAATGCTGATCTGGCTGTTTCTGCTCATTTCCTCTAAGGATTATAAAGGGCAGCCAGGATTATTATAATGCATGCAAAGGTGACAATCTTATTCCCCAGATGAGAATGAAACCACTTGGGGGG
>OMLM01008777.1:28487-43640 GCA_900302695.1 Helostoma temminkii
GGGGGGATTGTAAGCAGGTGTTTGTGAGGAGGTGGAACTAAAAATCAACTTCTGGAAAAGCAATTGAAACTTTTGACCCCTTTCACTCACAGCTGATCAACCTTAGCACTCACTCATTCACTTCCTGAAAGTCTAATTGGTGCACATGACATTTTAGGGCTTTGTGTCTGTGCTTTCCCAAAATAATTCAGTGTGAGTGAAAACTGGGGCATGTTCAGTCCTAGATTTAATCTGGTTCTCCCTGGAGGAATCTGTGGGATGTGGTGGGTGTGTCGCTGGTGCACACTGGTCCATATCAAGTGTCTTGTCTGTTTGACCCTTGTTTATTCTCAATGTTTTTGCTTTGATCCTTTCAGGAAGAAATCACAAAAATGGGATGAGATGAACATCCTGGCCACCTACCATCCAGCTGATAAAGACTACGGCCTGATGAAGATAGACGAACCCAGCACACCTTACAACAGGTCAGAGAAGAGAATTTAAAAGCCATAGTTCAGGTAAAAAGCATCTAGAAGGCATTTATTGAACACAGGCTAGTAAAATTGTAAATCTCAGTCAACACTAAAAATATTTCTATTGAGAACAGCCTGAAATGATCCTGCAGACTGTTTACAGCTCTGATCAGTGCCAGTGTGGAGCAGTTTGGTTGTAGTGTGTGTTGGTGGGGTGTCTCAGCAGATTTGCAATTCAATATGTCAAGGAGCTGCAGAGAAGGTCACCCTCTGTGACTTCTCTTATTTATTGCATCATGTTCCATTCCTGTCCCCCTTCTTCTTTTACATTTGAACTTGAAATTATTCTTTTAAGATGAAGAGAGCATTGTCCTATAGCTTGCTCTGTTTTTGCTCCTGTACCCCCCAACCCACTCCACAAACATGACGCATGCCCAGGCCCAACCCAGAAAGCACTTTTCAGTTGCTTTTGCCTTTTTTGAGTATATGGGTACGTTTTGAGTGAAGGGGGATGCAATTTCAGTTGAGTGCTGTGTGATAATGAGTAGAGTGGCCTGGTGTGGCTTGAAGCGAGGACTGAAGCGGGTGAACAGCTTTCTGAGCAAGGAACAGAAATTCTCACTGCTCCACTCTGCTCACATCCTCTGCTCTCTAAGAACATTCAGTGACTCTGCTGTCTTTTTGTATCCTTTTCCTTGTTTGTGAAAGGCAGTGATCTCTTTTAACTATTTTGTCAGTTCTTTAGCCTCAGCTATATTTCTAAAGCAATCAAATGTGACATTCAGTTTAGGAATTTGATGTGTCCTATCTCAAGTGCAACTGTATCTACTACATCACCTTATTATTATTATTATTATTATTTCCTTCCCTTCTTTGTCCGCCCTTTCTTGCTTCATTTTTTATGTTTATTCACTCAGTTTCTGTCTTTTAGGATGGTTGGAGACGATGAGGACGAAGGGGCGCTGAGTGACTCAGATGTCCACAGTGGACTTGCTGCTGATGACCTGGCGTCAAAGTAAGAATGAAATGTTAATGAATGAAGCAAACACATCTGATGAAGGCAACTCTAGAAAGTAATCCGTTTTTGTAGTTGCTGGTACAGTGTGTAGCATTTGTGTAATTTTTAATCAAGTCAAATGTAACCAGCAGAACAGAGCAGATTGATGCATCAATCAGCCAGTGCTGCATCAGATACTAGTGTCCAGCTATGACCTCAGTTTTCTAGAAAGTAGTGCCATGAAGTTTACATTGTCACTCCCAAACTGCACTGCTGTCTTTCGCAATGCTCTGAAGGTGTGTTGAACAAATTGCCGTGTACAATAGGTGAAGATATTTGAGAGTTGTGGAGAGAGCAGAGACAACTTAAAATGCACTCTAAACCAGAAATAAACATATTTTTACTAGAATGTATATGTTGCAGATACACTATCCTCTGAGACTGATGGATTTGTCTAGAACGTACTGCCACCTTAAAGCTGCAACATTGTTTTTGACTATCAGGGCTACAGTGATTATTTCTTATTATTGACAAATATTTGTGTTATATGTGCTATGTTGTAGTCATATAGTCGTGTTATAGTTAAGCAGGAGGCTTAAAGTCGTCTGACAGCATTTTTCTGTTTTTACGGAAATGTTTTTTGCATTTTTCCTCTCAGCCACTCTAGCTGCTGATCAATAAACAATGGCTTTATGGGTGTTTCCCATCAGTCCTATTTTCCAGGGAACAAAAGAGCAGTGTGATAAAAAGCTCTAAGTCATACTGAGTGTTGGTTCTGCAGTGCTGCTGGATAGTTAGAAGTCACTTTGTCATACTGTATGATACAATTTGTTGCATAATGGATGCAGCTACACTTTAATGGAGCATGACAATAAAATGAGTCCAGCCTGACACTTTACATGGTACAATTAATCCAAGGGTGCATGTGTATTACCAAGATGTAACCCTTTTTTTTACTATGTGTGTGGCGGTATTGCGGCCTACGTTATGTTTATGTAAATGAAATGTATTTATTAATGCTGCTGAAAATACAACAGCAGTAACTATGCATATCTGGTGTCAGAAATTAAAGACAGCCTCAGTAATCCAGGATTGAGGAAGACTTTTTTTCAGTATTCCTCAAAAAAGTTAAACCTAGTGACGGCACAACATAACTCCTTGGCATTGTAGGAAGCATATGGGAAGCATGACTGAATAACATTTTTAATATCTCACCCAGAGCCTTGGAAGTCTTTGTTATGAAGTATACACTGGCAAGAAAAAAATTGGAAACATTATAAAAGACAGGATTTTCTGCTGAAATGTAAAAACACAGAAAACGTTCCTCATTAATCTGTAACAATCTAATCAGTAGGTAAACTATCTTAAACTTCAACATCTTAAACTACGTTAACAAGTACCATATCCTACTCAGTGTTGCAACCACCGTTTTTCTCCAGGAATTCAAGTATGGATTGATAAACTGATATATAAATTGGTCACACGTTTTAAAACATGTTAAAAAAAGTTCATGTCCAGTAAACCATTGAGTTTAAATTTGACTCATTCTCTACAAGATAAGATTTTTTATAAAGGTGTATATTATGGCCTCCAGAGACATGGTTTATATTTTTTTGTGTGTTTTGTGATCCATTTACAGCCTTTTGATTGAATTAGAATATATAAGTATGTAGGTGTTTCCAAACTTCTTCCTACCAGTGTATATCTGATCAGATCTGTCTTCTGGACTCTAATGGGAGCTGAGAAGTATATTTGCTGGGGGTCACCATGCTTTTGTAAGTTCACTGATGCAGGCATGAGACAGATGAAATACATAGGGGATAGTGATTAGCTCCGGGCTTGCAAGTCAATTAGTTGCCTTTGTTTGCTTTTATACAAAGTGCCTTCCACTGTTACACTAAACTGTCCACATACTGTAGTAGAGCAGCTGGTCTTTTCCTCATGTTCTGTTATCTCTTCAACATCCGCTTACAGTCTCTCCCTGTCTGTCACTTATGCAACGATGCTTTACTAACCTTGTGCCAATTCCACTGCATCATTTACACTTTCTGTATTATTTATATCTCAATCCATTGTTGGTGCATTTTGAAATTCTAGAGACATTGAAACTGGGTGAATAAGGCCAGTTTACTGGAGAGCAATAGTACAGTAAATGAGAGCTTCTCCGGGGCAGTTTCATCGATTCACAGCCCTCCATGCAGTGGCAAACCATTATTCATTTTGTCCTCTGCTGTTAAAGATCTGAGTGTGTTGGAAATGGAGATAGTAACTCTTGTTATTTTATTCTCATGCTTGAATACTCTTACACTCCCACTGTGTCTATTCTCTTATCCCTAATATCTCTTCACTGTTGTTCCTCCCATGTAAGTTATATTAATCTCTCCAGAATGACATTAAGTGGAACTATTGGTTGGTGCAACCTCCTGCTTCCATTTAGTCATGTGCTCAATTAACATGATTAATACACAACAGAAGACAGAACAAAATGGTAAAGAAAACAATAAAAAAGGCAGGTAGTCATACTTCTTATCTTTTTCTGTCTCCTTTCAAGGCTGGTGGCAGCAGAAGGCTCAGATCCTCGCTTCATGCAGGAGGAAGAGGAGAGTAGTGAGGAAGAAGAAGAGGAGCTGACTCCTGAAGAACAAGGTAAACAGAGATTTGTTTTTTTTGATCACATCCACACCTACTACTGCTTTAGTTTATTTAGTTTTACTCAAATATTGTCATGATAATATAATTATCATGAGAGATGTGTATCTGAATCTATGGTAGTGACCTTTTTCTTTTGTTTGTGTGTTTTGTTTTTGGCAAATGGCAGCGAATACATGAATGGTTGCAAAGTGTTAAAGTGTAATTATGTGCGTCAGACCTTTCACTTTCACTTTTCAAGCCTCTCTGACATTGCCCTCCTGTGTGCACATCTCAGACATCTCTCAGATGCAGAGTTGAGGGTAGATCTGCACAGCACGGTTTCCATTTTTGCCCTTTGTCTCATAATCATATCCGAACCAAACAGGTAAAAGGAAGAGAACAGTCTGAACACCACAAAGCCAGTCGATGAAATCCAGCTGCAGAGCTGCAACTTCAGCAGTTTGTGACAGACAGTTGTAGAGATGCCAAGTTGAGCCACTTACATACAGGAAGGTGTTAACACAACTATAGAGCTGCAGATAAAGATGCTATTTTGTTTTGCTCACTGGCGAGAATGTAGTAATATTTTATATTTCTATTATTTATAAGATTAAACATTTTTAGTTATTTGTGGTGTCAGTTATTGAGAGACATTTGTCTGAGTCATATAAAAGTTTGAATAAAAACACAGAAGTGCTCACAGTGTCTTGCATGGATGCATACCGTATTAATTACGTACTTTATTAACCTCACATACAGTCTGTGTCATATACTTGTTTAAGTACACGTACATTTGCAGCAAACTTAAAATGTAAAGTAATTGTAAATTTGTTTTCTACTGCAGCCAAAAAGAAACATTTTCAGATGATGAGGAAGATGCACTACAACGAGGGCCTGAACATCAAGCTGGCCCGCCAACTCATCGCCAGTGAACTAGAAGAAGACGAAGATGCAGATGAAGAGATGAGAGACGACACAGAGGAGACAGAGGAGATCAGTGTGGACCCACCACAGGAAGGTAAGGGAAGGAGACTGTTCTTGTGCAAGTCTGAGTTAATACTATGAACTAATTCCAATCCAATAGGTTTTGCAGTGTAAAGAAGAATACACTGCATCCTCCTGAGGTCCTGGTTTTAAATGAGTTGCTACTGAAACTGTCCACAAGGACGTTGAATTATGCTAAAAGTTCGGGTTTTTGTTGCTGCTCTAAATATGTCATGGCATAAAAAAAACTTGCTGGCATCTGGGAGGCTAATAACCATTGGCAGTTTGATAACCTTGATAACAATTTATTGATCCCATGGAGATGGGCTCTGTGTACAATATGGTATACAGATACAGAAAAGAGTAAGAATGCTGAGAAGAAGAATACAAATATTAGGATGACAAAAAAAACTAAGCAGTAAAATACTAAGAGGAACAATAATAAAGCAGGTGAGATATACTAGATGGCAAACTGTCTTCAAGTCTTCAAACTTTAGACAGAGGCAATGATAGCACCAACGTGTCAGATGCCTTAAGCTGTGCAGTCAGCGAAATCAGACTACATTGATCCAGGTCATCTGAGTTGGTTAGGAGCATGAAGACTGAGAAGTCTGATGGCAGCGGAAACAGAGGGCTGCTGCCATATCCTTCCACATGCTGCCATTGGACCACTCTAATGCTGAGGGTGCTGCTCAGGCCTCATTTCTTTATTTCTCCGTCCGCTCGCACCAGCAGAGAGTTGAGTAAATTCAGTCACGTTCCTGGGCACTCTCTGGTCCTTTATCAGTGCAGATAACTCATCCACTTTAGTACGGAGAGATCATACATTCTCCATACTGATGGATGGCAGAAAAGATTTAAAATGTCTATGTTTTTCTCAGCACGTCGCTCCAGCTCTGCACCTCTGCCAACTCCTGGTGGATTTCATTGCAGGCCTGTATTTTGCAGGACTAATTACAGGGCTGTGCCTGTTGACTGTCTCAAAAAGTTCCCAAACAATTGCAGGGATCAGAAAGATTTCAACAAGTCACTGTCATGTGCATCTGCTGATGACAAACACAACACAGTAGGTGGCTGAAAACATAAAATAGGCAATTACTTAGTATTCAGTTTAGGAAAATACTGATGAGCAGAAGTTAAAGTTAGACTTAGGTTGTTAGGTTGTAGTTAGAGTTGTCTGTGTTATGAAAATAAAACGCCTAAAATCGTCTGAGACCAAACGCATACATACAACATACTACAGTATAATGTAGCAAATTTTTAGTCCTGTTTTGTCTCCGGCAGCTTCTTTATTTCTGTGATAACAGTACATTAAACAGTGTAGAAAAATGAATTTTCCTATCTTTCTAATTTCACTTTTGCCTTTTTTGTCTTGTTTGTTTTCCAGCTGAATCTCTGGACTCATAGGTGAGGTCTCTCCTGTGTTCAGCCCAGTGTCGCCTTAAGATCCAGACAGACACTGACACTGAGCTCTGTGTTTCAGCGCTGGGATGACAGCAGACTCTCATACAACCCATATGTATAACAGCACTCAACAGCCAATAATGTCCCAGTCACCTGTCTGTCTCTACTATTTCTTAGAACTGTGCAATATAACTCCTAGAGTCAATACAACTCACAAGTGAAGACTGTTGGGCCCTTCTCCTCCCTCTCATGTTGCCAAGAATTTCCCTCCCACCTCTTCTGCACTGAAGAATATGTGATTCTGACCCTTAAAAAGGGGTCAAGGCCTTTTTAAGAAGCACTGTTGGATGTCCAGGACTCCCATCTGGCTGCTCCACAGTCCCCTTACAGACCACAGAGCCAGTACGTCACTCCTGGAGGGAGCCTGGGAAAACCCCACGGCCTCATTAAAGGCATATCTTAGACATGACGACAGCACTTATAATATACTGGGTGCACTTCAGATAGCTTTTATTTTTGTTTTGCTTTGTGACCCACCAATCTGTTGCATTTCCTCCTCACTCTCAGCACTTGCTGTGATAAAACTTAAGGAACACATGCCCCTGATTTAGGTTTGTTGTGGTTACATAATTTTGGTAACACTGTGCCATCAGAATAAGATTGTTTTCACTTCATTATATTGGAATAATGGTGTTGAAATAATAATTTAAGGACTATCAGTTATTCATAGCAAAGAAGATGCAGGCTACACGAACTAATTCAAATTAGATATTATATATTCAAATTAAATCCAAATTTGACATCTTTCAAACAACAATACAAACATTTCATTCAGTCGACAGGAGACTTTTTGCTCAAGATCAACTAAACACAGATTGTAAAAATTATCTGATCTCAGTTCTGCTTATTTACTTTCTCTCTTTACAAGTAAGAACACCAACACCAAACCTCATTCAGATTCTGGCAATTTTACAAACATGTATACCTCATACAATCAGACCGAAGGCCTTTTCTGCACCAAGTCCACTGATAAAATTGGCACAAAGATTGTCTACAGAGGCACCTTTTCAGTAAAAATTCAGTATTTAAAATGTCTTTTTGCATTTTTTTTCTCCTGCATGAGATTATCTTGTGAAGTAAGATGACAAGAGAAGCTAGAACGAATGCATTTTTCCTGGTAATGATATTGGCACTTAAAATATGTTCTTTTAATTTACACAAGTGATGATACTGAAGCCCCACATCTTAAGTATAGCACATGCTACTGATGAACAAGACCATGTCTTGTTAAAAAAAAAATCTCCCATGTTTGAACAAGTTACAGCTTTAAGCACCAGGTTCTCGCGTAGATCTGACAAAGAAACCAGCGCTCACTGTGCTCTCGCTTCGTTAGTTTGTGTGCTTGACTTATCATCGTGTGAACTTCATCAGACAGGATTTGTGAGTAAATTAATATAAGAAAGGTACAATCGCCTAGTTTGTGTTTAATTCGTCGCCTGACTTACATAAGTGACACTTAATTTAATGTCCGATCTACTTAAGTGTCTCTGGAATGTCAAAGAATGAGACGTTAATGCTACTGACTTTAGCTAAAGAAGAAGGTTGGTTTTTTTTCTTGAATGTTGGGAATGAGACTTAAAAATGTTGGCAAAATGTTGAGTACTGAGGAAAATAAGACATTGATCTGGATGAAATTGCACACTCAAAGCTAGTGTTGACAGATGGTTTGTGGAAAATCATTCTCAGCTACACACTGTACAATTTAACTTGACTGTTCGATGAGGAACTGAACACCCCGAGAAACAAAGGTGACATGAAAAGTTTGTAGGGATCCTGTGTTGGTCTTTGTGTTGTGATCTCTTCATTTTCTTCCGACCCTTTAACTCATCACTGTGTTGAGCTGTATTATAGAAATACAAACAACAGTATGACGCCTGCAAACATCATCACCTTTTGCAGTTTCACGTTCTTGTACTTCCTGGCATCTGGTGGTGTTTTCGCTCCACTATAGAGATGAAACAAAGTTATTTTAATGATTTGCACCAACCAACAAGAACTCAAGCAGTATACTGTTGTAAACAAGAAACAGAAATTTTGACAATGCTGTTGTCTTCTATTTGGTTGATGAAGTTAGAAAAGACAGTTGCAGAGAAAATGAGATGATTCATCTTTTCATTCAAGACAAAAGGACAAGATCGTCAAGAAACATGACTGACACGATCACCCCGTTGGTGGTTATTACCTGTCAAATGTGCCTCTTGTGTATTTATGTACAGGTGTGTAAAATGAAACAAGCTATGCTCCATATTGCTGTTCTCAGTCCAGTTTTATCGCATGTGTTGCTGTTTGTTTTTGCACCACTTCTGACCGGTTTTGGTTTGTTTTCTTAAGATGAAAGACTGTTAAACAGTCCCATGATTCTGCACTGTGTCCGTCTCAAAATGTTTCTTTTTGTATTTTACAATTTGCATGATCTTAATCATCAGATTGTGTGAATTTCATCTTTGTTTCGTCTCCTCTCATTAAACGAATGTTGTTAAGAACTGGTGCGTGTTGTTTCTTATGTTTTATCTGACGTATCCGACACCTAAAAGCTTAATGATGGAGGAAATGTGGAACATTATATATATAAATATATGACACTGACAGCTGGTTTCAACATGTATACATCTTTTAATGAGTTAGGACCATAAACACTAATTTGAACTTATCACATAAAATATATTTTAAATGCTTGCCTATACTCTGGTGTTATTTCAATATATTGTGTTGGATGAGATTAAACGTGTCGGTATCTCTCTGCTACCAGCAGGTGATGCTGTTGCACAAGACAGCCACAGTTTTCTTTGGATTTGTAGTCATTGTAATAGGATAAAGCAGGGCGCTGTGTTCGTGCAGGAATCGCCCTGCGCGGTTTACGGGAATGTGTTTCACTGTGGGATAAAACAACAAACGTTAAACGCGTTCGTTTTGTTTTAATACTTGCAGAATTTCTATGCGAGGACTATGTGTTATGGAAAATATAGTTTTGAATGCGGTACACGGAGAAAAGAGGAGGCAGCGTCAACAGTAAATCCACTGGATCAGGAAGCTTCTGTCAACCAGCGCAAAGATGGCGAGAGAGAAGAAGAGGCATCACTGTTAGCTAAATTTCCTCGTCATTTTTTTGTTTTATTCTCTGTGTTGTCATGTCTGTGACGGTCATGTCTTATGATTTTGAAGCCGAATTAAGTAATTTTATTTATTCTGTTAAACGACAATATATTTGATTATAAAATACAAAGTATAGATATTCAAAATATAACACAGTAGCATACACTACAAACAACATATAATATAATGCATCTACAAATACTGTAACCACACTGTAACCTTCATAAATACTATCATCTGTGTAGTTTTATTGTAGATTGTAGTCAGTAGATTTGCATGTTGTTACCCAATCTGCTCAGAATGTGGACACAAGTACCACATCAAATTTTTAGCTTTTAAGACTGAGCAGATTAACTCTGTGTCTTTTTACAGAATTATAAATTAACAGTAGTGGCTCAGACTTGATCGGTTACGAGCTTTTTCTGGGGCTTTTATCCACATCACACTGTCCTCATTAGTTAATGAGTTGGGATGGTTTGGTCGCACTGTGATGACACAGCCTAAAAGCCTAAAATCAAAGTCAACTTTTTAAGTGTTAAAATACAATGCTGGTGCATCAAAATTTAAACTAGTTAACTTAAATAATGTGAAGAATAGAGCATAGTATGTAGTGTACTGCCAGGTAGCTAATCCATAATAATATATGAAAATTTGCAGTATTTGTTGACTATATTTTGTATTAACAATCAGCAGCAGCTGTAAATAGAGTAAATAAATAATACATGATAATAATACAAATACGTGTTGTGAAGTAAAAAGTACAATATTCCTCCCAGAACTGTTGTGGAGTAAAAGGAAGTATTTAAGAGTTGCCGTGGTTTTGCAAAAAGAGTACCTCTACTTTTAATAATGTAAGTATTTCTGAGTACCACGCTGAATACAGAACTTTTACTTGTAACAGAGTATTTCTACATTGTAGTAGTGCTACTTTTATTTAAATAAATAATCGAAATGCTTTTGCCATCACTAAAAATGTGCATTTAAGTACATCAGTAATGCACTAAGTTACTTACCATCTCTGATGATCAACAATCAATTCTTCCCCTGTTTTTGTAAATGTAAACGGTCAGTGTACTGTGCGCTACGTGGTGACTCCCCTCTCCTTGGTATAGACGATCTTTGCTGGGCTGTAGTGTGTCCTGGAGAAAAGCTCCTCTCCCACTGCTGCTATGACCTAACCAGCGACCGGTCGCCACTATTTGTTTTCAGCACTGACCGCTGCCTCTGACATTTTTTGTGGCGTCTTGGGCAATCAAACATTAAATATACAGTCGTTTATGGTCGCATTGCTGCGACTTTTTAATCGTAGCTGCTGGCCTGTGGGGCTAGCGGGCTAGCGCAGCAGTGACAGAGTGGAGGCAGCTGGTCGGACAGAGCCACTCTGCCGTTAGCGAACAAGCTAATTAGCGCAAGGATTACCGTCTTTAGTCAAACAGAGCGCAACTCTGCGGCTTTACTCACTGCGGGAAAATGAAGATAACGGTGGATTTCGAGGAATGTTTGAAGGACTCTCCAAGGTTCAGGTGAGTCCTGACATACAGGCTTTTGTCCGTTTTCATTATTTATTTATCACAGGGAAAAGTGTCCAACTAGCTGCTTGCTACCCTGCGCTAATTAGCAGTTAGTAGCTAGCTGTTTGCTGGCTTTTACTTTTCTATTTTTGTCTCTTAAGAAAGCTGAAGAGGCTGCTAGGAAGGCAAAACATAAACTCACTGACCAGAGCAATGAGCATATACACGCTGTCCAGCTTACTCCCACTATAGCTAATGCAGTCTAATCCTACATTCCTGCTTTAAATCCCACCTTGAAGAAGGTGACAGTGTTGAGGTGTTACATGTGTTTCTACTATTTTGCCCATTTATGTCAATGAGACCAGGGTAAATGACAGACACCTTTCAGTTTAACAGCAGCACAATCTACATCCCCAGGAATGATAACACAGTTGAATAAAAACCTCTTAAATGCAGTTAACACAGAAACTTGAAAGAGGATTTGGTGCAGAATTGTTTTATTAGACTTAAGTAAGTGTAAGTGTAAGTAAGTGTACCTAATAAACTGGCAGCTGAGTGTCTGTGCAGCATCAAACTGTTTTCTGTATATGAAAATATATTAAATATAAATACATGAAGTCACAGTCAGTGCTAGTAGTCTTCGCTGACCATTGTTTAAAAATTCAACCATACAACTCTCAGATATGTTTCAAACTCACCAGCTTCATTTTTTTCTTGTTAAGCGTCATTTCCTGCTCAACTGAAATGATGTATTCATGTTGGTGTTTCTATTAGCAGCACAAGTGAGTTGATTTGTTTTCCTGCCAGCTACAGTAGTTGTTTCATTAAAAAATGTACAAAATCAGTTGGTTTTATCATGTATTTTTTCTGTTGAACATGTAGCCTCTGTTATTTGTTAATTTGACACTTCATTTTGTCAGGTAGTGGGCGTTCATGTAATGTATTCCTGGCAGCAGAGCCGCTTCTAATCGTCACTCACAACCTCTTTTTCCCCAAATAGTTAAGCACTAAATGTTGTGCAAAATAGGACGTTTGCCCTCAACTTCCTCCTCACTTGATTTGCGTTTTCTAGAGATTTAAGAAAGCACCTCCCTCCTTCTTCCCTTGGCCCCCACTCCCTTTGTTGCTGCTGCAACATCCTCTCTCACAAAAACAAGGAACAGATGTTAGTAACTTGTCTGCAGTAGAATTAAGCTTTTTTTTATTCAGAGCATTTCCTTTAGGACCATGGTTAGGGTTCAAATAAAGCAAAACTTTCCAGTCAACTGTATTACTAGAAAATAGCTGGTTCAACACTGTGGTGATGAAAAGCACAATGGCTTAGGCATAAGCATTTCAGCTATTGTAAATAGGGTCAATGTAATCTAATGTCTTTGGCCCGAGTATTCCTTAAAAGTACGGCCTCTTGTTTGTATAAAGGCAAAAGACTTTTATCCTAAAATAAAGTCTTCTTTTGCTCAAGCAAAATCAAACAGCAAAAGACTGAAAATAATTCAAAGGAAATTAACAGATTATCACAGTAGTTGCTGATTTTGATTATATGTTGTTGGACTAATTTTTTTAGCTCTAGTTGAAACAAAGTGTGTTTCTTGCTTTCCTTTTGCTGTAATCATATATGAACTGACTTTAGTAACAGAGAGCACTTAACAGCACGTAACAGAGTCACTGTAGATAATTTGAAGTTGTCTGTGTCACTGATGTTACAGTGTTTTATACAAAGTGAAGAAGAAATAATACACTTTTCCTCGTTACTTGAAATTATATATTTTTCTTAAAGTCAGTCGATGGAGTGTAAGGCTATATTGCTGAATAATATTAAATGAATCAACAGGATTTTAACAATACTCAGCTTCAAAATCTTTATTGAAAATCAAAAACTTTATAGACACAAGTAGGTTAATTTATTTTTATGTAGAGAAGAAAGTATGCACCAATATTAACAGGCCCTACACAACACACTCAGGTGTTGAGACCTAAGTTGTCTAGTTTAAAACCATTTCTGTGCACAGATTTTGCTTTTGGTTACACCCATCATTCTTACTGGTTTATGATGTTTGATTATTCCAGCCTGAATACACGAAAGCACCTGTGCAAAAGCCACATGAAAGGTTTTGGTCTGACTAATTGTTGTTTGATTATTCCAAAAAAATAAAAAAAAATTTGTATCCATCTTCTATCCTTATTACATTTCCTCTTGAGGAAGATGCCAATAGTACAGCTGTCAGTGGGCGAGAGGCACGGTACACCCTGGACAGATTGCCGGTCTATCATAGGGCTGACATATAAAGACAGACAAATGTGTGAACACCACACAGAAAGACAGCTGGTCTCAGGTCCTTCCAGATGTGAAGCGACACAACTAACCACTACGTCACTGTGCTGCCCCTAAATTGACTGTTTAAGGATAAATGAGCAATTTAAACACAATTTATGTTTTACAGAAACTGTCATACAAAGTGTCACCAGTATTCAGATCAGTTACTTAAATATAAATGGCATAAATTGTCACTCAAGTAACTGATTAATCATTTTGGCCACAAAATGCAAGAAAACAGAGAAAATGTCAGTTTCCTGAAGCCCAACGCAGTGTCACCAAATTGGCTGTTTTCATCCAACTAAGAAACATAAAAAATCATTTCAGTATTTGACGTTTTCAGCTAAAGTTTTAACTAATGTATGCTAAATTCAAAGCAAAAGCATTTTGCTAGTAGCAGGTCCTAAACAGTGTACTTTTTGTGACCTTTGCTCTGTGGGAGAGTCATCTGTCGACGTTTCCTGACTTTATAGTTCACTGTAGGTTCATCCTGATGGGCTGGGACTGATCGGAGAATTCCACAGCACATTTTTCCACTCCAACCACTATCGTTTTATTCTTCATTTTTCCAGCCCCCACTCATTATATTTGGCCAGAGAGGGGGACAGAGCGGTAGAGAAAGGGAGAATGGATGAAAACATTGAATAGACACAAGTGTGGAGCAGCTCTGACTTGTTCAACATCTGTTTCCATTTTGGTGTTTGCTTTCAACTTTGTGCCAGAGAATATAGATCCCCCAAATGTGGAGAGGGCTGTTTTCAAGTGGTAATTTGGCACACCCCCCACAATTTTTTTTTTCTCTCTCACTCATTTTAGTTGGGAAGCTGTCGTTGGTCATAAAACAGGCTTTGAGACCAGAGAGAAGATGCGATAGTGTAAAGATTATGTATTTTTGGCACAAAACCCTAGTATCCTAGTTTTCCACTTGAGAATAGACATTAGACTCTGCTTCAAGAGATTTCCTGGCTCCTCTTCAAGTATGACAGAAAATTCCCTTCAGAGGACCGTGACTTTTCTAATCTCACGTAAACACATGTAGGAACAAATGTTTTACATATTTAATACACCCTTCTGTTCTGTAAGATCCCCATAGAGGCGAATATTTGTAAATATTTTTCATGTTAAACTAGCAGAGTGTAGAAGAACAATTGATGATCGTTTTTTCCATTCTGTGAACATCTGTGGAGCTGAAATGCAGCAATATCTGGTTCCAAATAGGTCACAAACGGAGCCATCAAGTGATGAAAAAATAAAATGTCATAAGAAAATGATGGAGATGTTTTCATATATGGTTGACACAAATGGCACATAAGTGAGTTGATCTCTACAATTAGCAGCAACATATCCCTGTCTTTGCTCTTATCTTATTATCACATGTTTTTTCACTCCTGGTTGGTGTCAATGATTCTGTCTTTGGTTGTGTGCCAAGATATAGAGTCAAACAGGAACACTTTCAGTTTCCCCTGAGTCACTGGCAGCAACTGTAGAGCCAGCAGATGACTGTCAGTCTTCTTTTATACAGAACCTAGGGGCCAGTATGGGTTCTCCTCATCCCTAGGGAGTCCTGCAGCAGGCTTTGTAACGTGGGGCTTGTTGCCGTTTGATTTAATTGAGCTGTGGTTCATTTCCTTTTAATGGGAATGGGAATTCATTTAAACAGGCAATTGACAGCTAATGAAACGGGAGACCTTGCTGTAATGGTCAGCA
>OMLM01008777.1:55182-90292 GCA_900302695.1 Helostoma temminkii
TACATCCCCATTTTTGGTGAGCTGCTTCATTTTCCATTGCATTAAACCAATAATAATATAATAAAACAGTCTATTGTTAATCAGTAGTAGTCCCCTACCTTCCCTAAACCAGTCTCTACTGACAATGGACCCCTGCAACACAGAGAATAAGTTCATTAACTGAGGACAAGACCTCAAGCCTGGAAGATCCCAGCTTGTTGTTCCTGGACTTACAATCTACAGAGTCACACCCTCCTCCTCACCCCACCGCTGTGACTCAGCCCTCGCCACACTTCCCCTCTTGCTCCAGAGAGGAAGGATCTGTTGGACCGTGGGTGTGTGTGCTTGAGTATGGCTGTAATAGTTTTTTTTCCTTTTTGTGAATGTCTTGATGGGTGGAGTTGGAAGAAAATGGGCTAAAGACACCATAGTTCAACTTTCTGATGGGGCTTCCCAACTGACCAGCATACTGTACATGTTATTTTATTCCTATCACATCTGTAAATGGTGACTAAATTATATATTATGGCTTTCAGGTATTCTTCCAGGTTAGATTGAGATTTGATTGAACTGTGTTGCAGTTCCTTTGATATTGTATTTTTTCTTGTATTTTACCTGTCAAACACCTAATGCATCACATTAATAGCCACCTGAACCCTATGTCCTTTAAATATTTGTTACTGTTATTTGTTTTTAAGACAATTATACAGAAGAAGTGTCACATTTGAGCATCAGCAATATTTACTGAGTATATTTAGAGAATTTATGGTTAAAAATATTTATTTGGTTTTCATTCCTTCAATTCCTCCATTTATTTTAATGAAGGCTTTCCTGCTTCAAAAATAAGCATTTTGTATTATTCTTTATGTATTTTATCGATTGATTGTTGTTAATTTAGCTTTCGTTTAGTTGAATTGTTTGGCTGCTTTGCCTTCAGAGGCACATTGAGGTTCCGTGTCACTATCTATGTGGGAGTAGCCTACATACTCTGTACGTACATAGCCTGTAATTATTTTGACCCTTCGTGGGTCAGGAGGGAAAGAAGTTCCTGTTGTTAATCACATTTGTGCTCTATAGCACAAGACCCACCAATTTTGCAATTCAGGCATGTCTGTTTTAAGTAAATTAGAATAAGAGTGAATGCACTGTTTTTATTTTCTTTTTGCTCAAGTCTTAATCTGTTTTTCTTCTCTTCGATTTCTGCATTTTCAATTTTTGTTTCCTCCCCTAAAAAATTTGCCTCCTTGTCTTTTTCTGTCTAGCTGGTTAAGTTGTGTATTGGGATGATTGATGCTGGAAAAGCCTACAACGCAGCCAACAGGCAGTTTGTGAGCGGGATCCGGGAACTAGCCCAGCAGTCCACTAAAGATGAGGTCATAGAGGTAAATAAAAACCTGTTTGTCTTCATCTCAGACGTAGACAGTCATTTTATGCTTTTTGCAAATGTGGGTAGGACTCATTTGACATTTTATAAAAATAAAAAAAAGGAATTTGAAGTTAGAAATTCACAGGTTTTCGGATCTTTATTTTTTAGACGTAATGATCTCCATGATGACATACAAGATTATAGCTAACTTGAAAATAAATGATGCCTAGTAAAATCCTGTACTGTCCACTGGGTCTTGCCGAGGTCAGATGTTTTGTTTTGTTTTCTAACATGAATTTTTAATGGCGAGGCAAGCACTTCCTCTCTGCCTTTGTGTATTTCTTTCCCTGTCTCTCCCTTGGGTTTGAAATTGAGCCATTGAATGTATTTAAAGAGAGTAACTTAGCCAAAGAATTCTTTCCCAAACTGCAGTTGTGTCTCCATAAAGACCATGGTTTCCTTATAGCCATACCTGTCTGACAGAGGAGTTTGTATAGCATACAGTAGAAATTAGCATTTCATCCTGTTTATTATTATTTATTACCCTGTTTTTAATACAGTCCTAGATTTAATTGTTTTGTACAAGTATTTATTTTTTCGTTGTTATATTCTTACCCTCCATAAGTAATAATATACAGCGACACTACCTCCTCTGCCTGCCCTCTTTTTTTTTCTCTCCACAGTCCAGTCTCACAAAGTTTGCAGAGAGTCTTCAGGAGATGATCAACTATCACACGGTATGCTATCACTGCCATGTGAAACCGGATGTATTATTATTTCCTTTCCCCCTTGGCAGCTGGGTGATGACAAAACTCATGTGGGCTGACAGTCTGGGACAGCTCTTTAACTGCCAGATTTTTATTTACTGCTGGGAAAGACAGCAGCAGTCTACAAGGCAGAAAACATGTTAGTGAGATGATGGCTGCTGGTTTACCAAAGTAATATAAAACAAACAGGACAAATGCTTTGTGAAGAATTTGAAGTACATTTAACCTTGAGCTGCTTTTGTTCAGCTATTTCAAAATAGGAGAACGTGTTTATAATGAGTAGGTTCCAGGTATTATGCAGAAAATAATGTCCTCCATAAAAAGTGTCTAGTTGCAAAAAACCCTTTTGTTTTTAGCCATGACTTAAATATGAATGTTGCTTTGGGCGTTTTTTATCACTTGATTCCCTCAGTGAATAAACTCCATGGTGTGTGAAAAATAGTTTCCTGTCTGTCCATTTTATTTTTTATCTTTGAATCATTTGTTACTGGGGTAGACATGGTTCAGGTCACCTTTTTACAATGCGGTTGTCCTCCTGGAGACAGATGAAATACAAGATGAGCCAGGCTTTGGAGTAAAAACAGCTTTATTGCTATATATATTATTGTCTATATATAATATTGTTTTAAATTTTTTTTAATGAATCTCATGAAATTGTTATTATTATTAATAGAGCTGTTAAAGCTAAATGTTGCATTAAACTTTGTTCTTGGTATGAAGTGGGGGAAAAAATTTTTAGATTTTACAAGACTTTACATTTCCGATTAGTGGTTCGTGAAGATGAGATGTACAGGTCATTAACTAGCATCTAAGAGACTCTGCTGGGGGTGTTGTGTAATGACTAATGGTAAGTCTTCATTCACCAAGTCATGTTATTAATTTATCTGACTCGTCCTCTAGGAGCCACAGTCACAGCTCTGTGACTCAACAGTGTAGACTGTGGTCATATCAGCTGACTGTCAGATAGGTTTTTACCACCACACATGATCCACTGAAACACAGTGCTCAATCTTGTTACTGCTAACTTCTAGACATGCTGGTCACATTGTGTTGTTCAGCTACAAAATCACACTGAAGCCCTATTTAGAGATAAGTGTTTGCCTGGGCTTTTGCTTGGCAGCTCATTTTTAGGGAAGCATGTAGGTTAATGAGCATATGACTCACAACTGAAAATAAGACATTACGTAATTTCCTGTGTTTATGTCTTTATGAGGGGGGTTTACAAAGTCAGCATCTTTGTGCAAATTTAGCTGTTTAATTGCACCATGTGAAGTTTCTGTGATCTTAACAGAAACTCTTATAAACAGGAGTGCTAAATGCTGACTTGCAAAACATCCTGTGGCCTGGAAGATGAATACATTTAACTGACTTTGCTGCTTACCCTGTGCTTTAAGATGTCGAAGGCTTGAATTGTTTAACTAACTAGAGAAAAGCTTTTTCCTACATGTAGGAAGAAGTAATCACTCTCTCTTTCTTGCTTTACAGATATTATTCGATCAGGCCCAGAGGTCAATCAAGACCCAACTTCAAACATTTGTCAAAGAGTGAGTATTAATTGAATAAGGTAAATAAAGCCGGTTATATCCCTAAGCATTTGAAAAGTACCTATATTTACTGGTTTGTATCGTCTCTGTGATAACGAGCCACAACACAAACATTTTAGGTAATTAGTTCATGACTAAGTCTGAGGTGAACATACAATAATGTGCCTGCACTTCACATCCTATTGGAGAAAAAGTGCAAGATCATGTATAAAGGGGAATATTTTTCTCAAAATTAATCAAGGAGGTTGAGGGATGTGTCATCCGATCTGGATAGGCCAAGTAAGGACACTAATTTAAAATGGAATTTAAATTATATATCGTATCTTTTATTCACATCTATTATAGAGCTTGCTTTGCCTCCTAATATGGCACTGAATTCCAGACTTCCAGAAAGCAGTGGATGCTTCTGGTTTATTTCATTAAAAGGATTTGTAGTTTTTGCCCTTGGCACACTAGGGGTAAACACCCACATCAGCAGTACCCATCCTTCTTAAAAGAAGCTGGGAAACCTGTTTGCTCATAATTACTCACTATCTTCCAGCACTCAAAGGAGGCTTAATCCTGTTTGGCAAAAACAACAAATAATGTGGGACACACATCTTGAGGAATTGTTTTTGAGCTTTCTTTTCAAAATAAAAAAAAATCACTAGTCCCTTGCACTGATCAGTGTCAGATAGTTTGCTTGTTCATTTTGACCTTGTTGGATTTCCACTTGTCTCAGTCATAAGAATTCACCTTTGAACCATGTGTTCCTGTTTTCTGACCATGGTTGTGTTGCTGCAAATATTGAGATAAGTTTGCTTCCTTTAACATGTCACCTTTCCCCTTACTCAAAACTGTGTAAACAGAGGGAAATGTCTTATCTAACTGTAGTATTTACCACTTCGTGAAGTGTTCAGAGACTGAACAAAGTCAATTTATATATAAACGTTATTCTTGTATTTGACTGAATAATCATGTTCAATTGTGTTTGTAGCTGATATATATTTTCTAAACTTAATTAATTGTTGTGAAATATGCAGTCAATGTATAATACTAAAAAAAAACAAATTTCCTTTCTTCCCTTGACAGTGACCTACGGAAATTTAAAGAGGCCAAGAAACAATTTGATAAGGTGAGCGAGGAGAAGGAGGCAGCACTGATCAAGAATGCACAAGCACCCCGCAACAAGCAGCATGAGGTGGAGGAGGCCACCAACATCCTCACTGCCACACGCAAGTGCTTCCGACACATCGTCCTTGACTATGTTCTACAGGTACAATCTTTTTATGAATTTAGTTTGTAGTAGTCTTTTTACTGACAGACAAACAGATAACAAACAAGGTCAGTTTGTCAGAATCTGCACCTAATCACTGGCCTCGCTACAAATTAGCAGTAGCTTTTTAGCTGTTTTACACCTGAAGGAACAATATGTAACACTGACACTAAAGGTATAAAAGTATTAGTGTAGTCTAAACTCAATATATTGGACAGCACTGTCTTCCTCATTCCAGACACGAAGCTCAGGCAAGTTGCCAGGTAGAGGACTTCAAATGTACACGCGCAAATGATTAAACTTTGTAATTGCAAGGGCAGGTCCTACATTGTGTGTTAAGTTCCTGAGCAAATGTAAATGTTTGTTGTTGGCAAATTTTAAACCAGTTCATATAGATGTTTTATTATTCTGTCAGCGTTGGCTTGTTGCATGGCTGACTGTTGTAAGGCCTAAGTGAAGCTGGTGAGGAGCTGGTAAGCAGGTCCGCCTGCTGCTTCTGTGTGTCTGACAACATTTTCACTTTAGCATGAGGGTGCTGGCCATTAACAGCACTATTTGGGACGCACTTTGTGTGTCTCAAAAAAACCCTGTCCTGTTATCTGCTGTTATAAGTTAAAGTTAACTAACCTTAGCTAAAGCTCAGTTCTTAGCTGTTCACAAGGAAAGGAAAGAAAAATAAGGAACTTAATGCACTGAGTCAGGTTTAAAAATGCCAATGTAGCACAAAGAAGAATGAACCACAGCTGTGTATGATTCCGTTACATCCAAAATGAAATGCCCAAGATCATTCACGTTATATTCCAGTTTACCAGATTAGATTGGATTTGGCTCAGAATTATACCAACACTAACTTCAACAGAACTTATCATAGACATTAGTAGAGGCATTAGCTTTAGATGTGTCAGTGGACTATTAGTAGACGTTTTTGAGTTTTGTTCGGAAGAAAGTAACATACGTTACCACACATACAGTACATACACATGCAAACCACATGCAGTTTATTGTGCTGTGGAAACTAGCTAGTAAGCTCACACAACACATTAATACTTTAATTGATTTATTACTGCTGTTAAGTCTGTGACTAAACCTTTTGAGGAATTCATCTTAATTTTCACATTAGGACTCACATATGCCCCTGTAGTGATGTCAGGTTAATTAATATAAATCTGGAGATGTTTTGGTCTTATCGCGTATTATAATGAATTATGTTTGATTAAGTTTTGTGGAAGAGAAGTGATTCATATTGTTCGGGTAAGATAATTTAAGAACAAACAGAAGAGGAAGAACGCAAGAGGAGGAAGTACATGGGAACAGAAAATATATTTTTGATACATTATATAAAAAACAGTATGTGAACAATGTTGCTCCAACATATGAAGAAGTCATGCTGCCTTAAAAAACTCAAGAGTTACCATTTCTGTAATGCAGTATTGTGAGACTTTTACTTAAGTGTTTAAGTGAATCATAAAAATTATATAATAAATATATCTTTATATTCCTTATGTGTAAATACTTCTTATACTCTGTCAATTTGTTAGACCTTTTGTGTCAAAGCCACATTGATGTTTTTGCACTTTGACCTCTTACATGCTCATTTATCACTGAAAGCATTAACACCTGAGCCCTTGGTGTCTTTACTTGGCCACAGAAGCACTGATGAAATCATGAAGCTTTCTGATAAGGCAGCTGCCAATCCTGTTACTGAATCCCACTCTCCTGCACTGGTGCAATTTGCTTCAAAATTAGAGAAAAGAAACGCAAAAGCAGGTTTCACAATGGGTTTGGCAGCCTGCTCCAGGGGTCCACTGAATAATCACTTTCTCATAAAATTAACCCACGCTATGAGAAACTAGGTGAGTTATTTTTTTTATTGTGCTTATTGGTAATCTATAAGCGTAGCAGCAAGTACAGCTGATTTATATGGGTCCTCAAAGTTTCACATTTCAGTATTGCTGTCAGCACAAACTTCTGCAGCTGTGCAGGCAGGCAACATTTGAGACAGATTTTCACTTTATTTTTTGTTCTTTTTAGATTGTTTTTGTGGTGTTTTGCTTAATTATACAGTGCACAGTTTACAGTGACATGCAAGATGGTAGAGGGAGCGGAAAATATATGACAGGGGTTGTAAGCCAGACTTGCATTCATGACATTTTAAGAATGGAGCGTGTCTTTTTTGCCCAGCTGTGCCACGTAGAGCTGGATCATAAAATGCTAAACTTTATACTTTGGGGTTTGTTTCATTGACTGTCAAGTCTAGATGCACAAAACACAGAAAAGCAGAGGCACAGTTTTTAAAGACAAATGGATGGTGTTCGTCTACAAAAGTTAGCAAACCTGAAATTTCCCATGCTTGAATAGTGACAAATTTAAATCTAAATTTCACACAAACTTTGTGTCCTCACGGTCCTGAGAGTGTGGAATTACCACAACTTGCCAACCAATTACCACCCAGATGCTCATAAATTTTGCCTGTGGCTGTTGTGTTTGTTTACACCATATTGCACTTTTACAGTTAAACAACCATCGTTTAGAAGTTCTGCTCCAGTCAAAACTACTAATTGACTGTAATTAAGAGAAGGAGGGGGCTTGTAAAAGTTGTGATGCATCAGCTACTGTGGCTAGAGATGGAAAAGTAAGCTTCCTTCTCTGAGTGGGAGTTGCATCTGTGTATAAACACAAGTGTGGTTAGTGTTGCTAGCGAAAAGGACCTCCAACTACAGCCAAAAAATATGGTAGGTCATAAATAGGACTTCAGCTTTTATTCTTTAATGTATCTGCTTTACCAGAAACAAGAAAGAGGAAGCACTGGTCCTATGCTGACCCAGAGAATAAGTAAAGTAGTAGAGTAAAGTCATTCAGAAGCTGGCCTGCTTTTCATAGTAGCCATATGCATCCACCACACCCAGTCAGAGACTCTGAGTAAGTCTGTCACAAAACAGTCATTAGTTCCTGTCAGACACGGTTAAGCCAGCTAACGGCAGTCTGCATGTACAACCAAGCTTAACTTGTCTCTATTCTGTAACACACATATAAACAAGTAGAAAGAGGGCGACCATAACTGTAACATGTCAAAGTGTATGATGGGTGAGACAAGCTACATTACATTCCAGGATCAAACATGAGACACAGGGCTCCCCCTGGTGCCAGTATTAAAGACTACTGTCCAGGACTTCTTGCTGATGGTGTAATTATTCCTCTCCAATATTTCTTTCAGGTATGAAATTGTTTTTGTAGATGTTGTTATCTGAGTATAAAGTCAGAATTATGTTTTATTTTGTTGCAGATCAATGTTTTACAATCCAAGAGAAGATCAGAAATCCTGAAATCAGTAAGTGCACCTTTTTACAATAACACACAACATATAATCATATACATAATTCCTGTTGGCTTTAAAATAATTGTGGTCTTCTCTACAGATGCTATCGTTCATGTACGCCCACTTGACATTCTTCCACCAAGGATATGACCTCTTCAGTGAGCTACAACCTCTTATGAAACAGCTTGGAGGACAGGTACAAGCTTCAGAATACACACACACACGCACACACACACAAAGAAATTGGTACACAGGTAGAAGACAAGAAGACATCCTGCGTAGAATCGTCCCCAACCCACATTATTATTATTATGATGATGATGATGATACTGTAGCTGTCCACACACACTAGTCGCACTTCCTCATGCTAATTCAGGTCATATAGAATTATAACTAGGTCCACCAGTGCACAATTATGTTCCCTAAATTTTTTATATATTTTTTATAAGATTCAGTCGCACTGCTCCCAAAAATGGTCGCACTCTAAAGCCCTGCACACAGAAATGGCCATAAGAAGTTTTTATGTGCTACATACATTGTCAGTGTGTCTCCACTTATAGTTGAAGTTAACACAGATTCATAATAATGTGGTTAAAATGTATTATGTCAAACTTGGTCATTGGTCATTGGTGATGATGTCAAAGTATTTTTTTATACAAATATTTTCTTTGCTTTATTTATCCTTATATAATAGATTTATTGCTTATTCATCAACATTTAATTATAGAGATTTTGTTTGACCAGATACAAAAATTCATTATTGTGTTCACTTTTTGTCTCAATATTTTATAGTATCACTTTGACGGCTAGAAAAGTAATCGGATATCTCAAAATAAATTTAGTGTCTTTGAAAACGTATTGTACAAATATACAGATACACTGGTCCTGCTCATCCTGAGGATTTGCAGTGTCGTCAAAAGATGCAACATAAGCAAACATGTAGCTATTTTTAAAGAGCAGCGGAATAAGTGTTTGCTAAGTTTACATACCAGTGACCTGCCATGGATAAACACTTTCTATTATGTAGCAAGGACAGTATTGTTTATTAAACAATGCTTTTGTTCAGGTCAAATCTAAAGTCAGAGGTATTACTGCCATTTAGTCTAAAATACAGTAAAACTTTTGCTATTGCTAAAAGTGAACTCAACAGGTCCTGGGTTTTTTGCGCTGGCATTAAGGAGCAGTCCAGCTGCACTTTGATCTACTGCCTTCGCCTCTATCCGATTACACTCTTGCATTGCGTGTCTATGCATGTGCATGTATCCTGTCATTGTGTGTGTACTGCTATCTTTTCATCAACTGATGTTCAAGCTCTGTGTGCGTTTGTGCGCACCCACTGATAAACAGAGCCTTCCCTCTGAGCCAGCGACTGGGCCAGTTGTGAGCTAAGTATGGTTATCACAGTTCAGCTGCTCTTGTAGTGAGAAGGAATGAGGAAGAAAGCAGACAGAGTGATGAAAAATGGTTTTCCCACAGTCAGACTCACAGGGTTTTCAGTCAGCTGAGCATACACAGTAAAGAAACCTGAGATTGATATTAAGTTGTGGAATATATAGCGGTTGGTCTGAGGCTGCAGCAGTGGACGTGAATGAGACAATGGTATTTCTAAAAGTGGGTGCAAGACCAAAGGAGGAAGGAGTCTAGCCGCAGAGTGAGGAGTTAAAGAGGAGAGCAGAATAGTAGTGTGCACTTCTGAAGAGAAAAGCTTGTAAACATGTTTTTCTGATGTTTGGACCAAGAACAATTACAGAAAGGACAAAAACGCTGTTTTGTATTTTACAAAGAGGAAAAAAATTTTTTGCAGATCTGAAGAGTTTGTGCAGCGGTTGGATTGGAGAAAAGAGAAACCTCATGCAATTTGGAACCATCAGACGGTGGTACTATCAGGAAATTGACAGAAAGAACCAAAGTGTGGCAGCAACAGAGAAGGGGCAGGACAGGACCCACTCTAAAGAGCGGATGTGAGGAAGGGATAAGAGGCAGAATGTAATCTTTTCAAAGCAAAAAGTGAAGCAGAATGGATGGGCATTGACTATTAGTGTGCGGCTTTAACAGTCATACATCTGAAGAAGAGAAGAGCAGGGACTGTGTGAGTGGAAAGTAAGAGAAGTACAAAAGACTGTTTTAGAAACGAGGGAGGGAAAGAACTGGAGGTTGGTTTGATTGATGAACACTGGAGTTTAACTGCATTGTGTGGACTATAAGCCTGTCTCCCTGAATTTGGAGCCGCACAAAACTGAAAGGAGAGAAAAATCAGGGACTAAGCTGCGGTAAAGTGGCAACGAGAGGATTGTGGAATATTTTTTTTTACTCTCCATCATGAAGCTGAAGAAAGTGGAGAGGCTGTGCAGGGAGGTGTGGAGGAGCTGTCAACAGGTCTGATTATTTTACCCCTTATGTTTGTAACCACTGAGAAGGTGATCAAAGTTGGGAATGCTACCCGCCAACAAAATACTGGTACATTTTAGTTTTAGTCAGATTGCATGATAAGAGTAGTGGACTGAAAGTTCCCTACAGTGTTCTGAACCAAAAAACCTATTCAAAGTGTATGATAATCTGTCTAAATTGATTCTTGGGAACAGAAACCAGAAAATGACTCCTTTTGAAAAATAAATGATGGTGTACATGGTGATCAGAAGAAAGAATAAGATGGGTTATACTCAATAAACCCAAATAACTTAATAATTCTGTTGCTGTGGTTGTTTCTGAATGAATTACTGACCTGGGTTGTTCTATAACTTGTGTATAAAGTTGCAGTAGGACACACAACTAATTACTTAAACAAGGAAATGTAATATTTTAGAAAGCTAACATTCAGCTAAGACTAATCAAGAAAGTAGGTGTGAATGTAATTGCAGTTGCAGCTTTTTGATTCATGTGAAATGTATGTGTCATATTTCCAACCTTGTTGGTGGAAACAAGTAGACTGCTTCTAAATATACAGTAGATTCATTCTGCTCATTTCACCTTTCTGTGACACACTAGCTCAGGATTGAACACGGGTTTTGTGTCTTTTCCATGAGTCACACAGCTTGTCATCAAACTGTACACTAGTTTCATGTCAAGACAGATCTGAGCGGAAGACTGTGTTTGACCAAAGGCGTCTGTGTGATGCTGTGGTATGTAGGTGCCAGACAGATACAGAGTAAAAATTTAAGGTGGTTGTCTGTGCTGACGCCATCACCAGTAGAGGCTGCACAGTAAGATAGATAAGATGTTCAAGATAAGGTGATCCTTTTTGTTACAAAATGTATTGAAAACTACATCCCTGCTTTTATAGATAAAAATAGCAGATAGATGCCATTAACTCTCCTGAACTAGCTGCTATGGTGCGACAGGAGAAAACATTTCCCATCTGATGTTATCAGCCTGCTGCTTGCTGTCCACCCATTTCCTCTTTAAACAAAACAAAGAACCCGGCTCCCTCAAATGCTGTCCTCTCCGACATTATATGATGTCATTTTTTGCTCCCGAGTAATATTTTGTGAAAGAATGCACACAGAGACACTAATAAGCAGATTGTTCTGTGGCTTCTCTGTAACACATAAAGTTCCTCTAAGGTGATAAACCAGGTTCTTTAAAGGTATCATTAAACACAAATAATGATCACCATTAATCTGTGGTAAATCTTTACTGTTGCATTTCTCTTTCCTTTATTGATTTCATTTTCTTTGTGTTATTTATAAAAATTCACTGTATGTGGTGTTCATTCAGGTAATAGCCCATTTAATGTTTATGGCCATACAAATGCATTTTGATAAGGTTTGAATGGATGTAATGTACAAACAGGCTTTAAGTTGTCAAAGTAAGATCTGTAAATGGTTTAACTGAAAGCACTGACATTTAATCAGGTGCAGATCCTTTTGTATTTGAGGCTCGAGACATGCCTATTTAGGTCACATTGTGGCAACAGACTATCCAGAGGCAAAGGGTAACATTTCACAGCTCTAAGGCAAACTGGCAAATTTTTAGTAACACACTGCGACCTTCAGCACTTCACTGAAGTCCTTTTTTAATTTGTGTCTTTCTTCCCTGCTCAAAGGGTCTTTTGTTTTCTTCTCTACACGTGATTATTACTCCTGGAGATGAGGAGAATTGATTATCCTCCATTCAATTTCATACTGTAGCGCAGTCTGTTTTGTTTGAGAAAAAAAAAGCAGGCCTTGTTTACTTGTGGCCTGTACAAATGTTATTTACTGGCATCTGTTTATCTCAAGATTGGAAAGGGACATAAAAGAAGTTAAAAGCAAATCCTTGATTTTAATGGAAACACTCGACTTAATTAATATCTCTTACTATACTTTTTAATCAGCTTTATTTGTATTAAGACCAAGAATGTGGCTTGTTCATATTTTGCCTTGAATAAGAATGTTACAAATTATTGTTGTTGTTGTTGTTTTAAATGTAAATTTGAGTTTAATTCCTTTGACTGTACATTGTATAGAAAATGTACGTAATAACAGCAACTTAGAAAAAGAGTCTTAAATGTGTCTTAAATGTAAATGTTGTGTTTGAATTAAATATGTGTGGCCAGGTGGTTTGTTAAGCTTCACTAATCAGCTGCTCTGTCTCTTGCAGTTGGACCAGCTGGTGGTGGATGCTGCCAAAGAGAAGCGGGACATGGAGCAGAAACACTCTACCATCCAGCAAAAGGTGCACAAACATTCGCACAATATGGTTTCATCTTCCCTCCGTTTTAAACACAAATGTAAACACAAGACTTTAATTAGGTAAAATAATTGGGTAAAGCAAAGCAAGACAACTTCATTCTCCTTGCCTCTGCCTAGCAACCTGAAATAGCACAAACATGAGCACTTGTTCTGTGTGTGTTCACCATGGTCAAGACACTCTGAGCCACTGCTTATATGTGTAGTAACTTTATGGCTGTTTTATCCTTTTGGATTTGGTCATAAAGCTTTTCTTATTGCACTCAGGCCTCCTCCCATTAAACCCACAGCGCTCAGCTTAGATCCTAGAGCCCCTGCTATCCTGCACCAAACTCTGTAAACACCACAATACCAGAGCTTGTAAGGTCAATAAAAATTCTTAGGATATAAATAATTTAAATCATACGTTGAAACTATTTGGTTCCAAACATTTACTTACATTTGTTATTTGAGTGAATGGAGGTAGTACTCCACCCGCAGGTGTAAGGTGATCGCTAAGGATGATCTCACACACCCATACATTATTGACAGCTGACGGAAACCCATTTCCAAACAAACAAGGTTGGGTTTCAGCGTGATCCCTTCTCCATCCAGCCCAAATGTCCACAGTGAGTCAGACTTTTTGCAGTAGTACGTCACTATCCAGACGGATACACCAGATATTTTACCACTAAAACTAATGTTTGCAAATTATTTCTAAATGTTATTGTTATGTTATAAATATTATTGTTATTATATGTTATTAAGCTTCTTTTAAGTTTGGATCTGTTTAGAGCTTTATGAGCCCTGAGCAGAATACAATTTGATCAGCATGCAGGGAGTTCTGTTACAATATGTAGTGGTGGTAAATCCCTCTTAGCTTTAATTGTACATCGAATGGCATCATTAACTCCAGACAACATGTGGCAGCTTTTTAACCAACTATTTACATCAGACTTGTGTTACTTTTGCTGTAAATTATAATTTTTTTCTCTACGTGAGAACAATTTGTTTAAGATGGTTCTTTTTACATCCTTCCTGTTGTTCTCTGATGTTGCCATTTTCTCTTTTGTTGTCCATGTCTCTCCTTTGTATATAAATGTCTAGTGTCTTTATCCTGCCCTCTCTCTCTCTCTCTCCTCCCTCCTGCTCTGCCAGTTATGATGTGTGTGCCAACTTCCGCTTGTCCTTGAGCACCTACCCACCGCCTCAATTTGTCTAGATGCTATTTTTATGTTGTCTCACTCACACTGTTGTCTCTGTCTGGCCATTTGTCCACAGTCACTGCTAAACAACAACTGTTGTTTTTTTCCTTCTACTTCTGCTCTTTTTTCCTCTCTCTGCTCACTTCAGGCTGCTCTACAGGTAAGCTGTGTTACTCTTACTTTTTCCCTTTCTGTGTCATGCCTGCATGGTTGGAAAGATACTGTACACTTTGTTGTTCCTCAGGCTCCACATCTGCAGCACACTTCATTTATAGAGAGATGGGTGCTGGAAACAAGCATAATATTCCATATGATATATTTCATTGTGCATTTTAAAATGTGTGTATACAGTATTATTACTTACTGCATATTACTTCCCAAACTGTACTCATGCAGCTTGTTTTACTCTGTATCACACTCTGCATGTGGTACCAATTGTTTTCTTCTAGTTCGGTAAAGTGAAGCATGTACATGTACTGATCTTTAGAGCCCTTAATGTTGAGAATTATTTGCGCATTAACAAAAGTGTCTTCTGCACGTGTCCGACCACAACACGCTCTCCTCCCATTGGTAGTTGTGTTGGTGATGCAGATTGTTTACTTGTGATGCTGTCCCTCATCGCTTGTGGGGAAAGTTTCATTCACAAAAGTTGGTACTTTTTTGTGTAATTATGTGTTGTAGGCCTTTTGACAACATTTTCTTATAGTGCCCTTTTTATTGTGATTATATTCCTGCCCGCTTAATTGATGTTGAAGCAGTGCCATTAAATTAGTGTGACTGACTGTTTTCTCGTGAGAATTAGCCAGAGTCACTAGGTAGCCAAAACCTTTTTCTTCTTGTTGACTAAAGTCACAAACATTCATGGCTAAAGGATTGGTGAGGGGAACAGCTGAGCTCAGGACTGTTAAACTAAAGTCAGTATAAATGTTTGATACCTGAGCCCCTCTCTATGGTCCACTTGATTATTCTAACCTAATGGTCACACTAGCATCTGGCACACACATACACACACATGACCTTTGCTTAGACACACACACATCCACAGGACAGGAGGAGGTGAGGCTGTTTTAAAGAGACATCACGTTCTTGAAGTGCCAACCAATGACATGCTACCCAGGGACATTTGAGATAGTGAAGATTCATTAGCTTCACGCCATTACATTTACACACAGACACGAGCAAGCAAACAATTTTCAGTAGATAAAACCAATTGAAAATGAAGATTTTCAGTCGTTTCCACTACGTGTGGTATCTGGTGAGTGAACCTACTGTAAGAGGGAATTTGGAGGATGTCTGATTTGTGCATTAGCTTGTTTCTCTTGTGAGTGATCGGTGAAAAGTGAAGTCCATGTGGAGTAGTTTAAGGAAATACATTTTTCTTTTCTCTGTGTCGTTCTCCTACTGTGTGTGACCTTTTAGGAGGTGACAGAGCTCGACTCTTTACCAGACTGCCGCAGCTTTTGTGCTTGGAGGTCGTCCTCCGTACGTAGAGTCACTGCTTCGATTTCCATCTGACTTCCGTTTTGTAACCCTACTTGCCCTTGTCTTTCATCTCCTCATCTTTCCCGCACACTAAGAGACTGCACTGCGTTGTTTGTGCTGTTTTTGATGTGTCTTAATTATCTAGCATGTTTTATTGTGATGCCTTATTTTGGTGCCAGTGTCTGCTACTGTGAACGTTTGTTGGTTGATGTAGGCGGTTTGTTGCTCTGCAACAACTACTTTTTGTCTGTAATTGAGCATATCTGTGTTCTCAGCCAAAAAGCTTGTGTTCAAGTTGTTTAAAGAACGAAGAACAACAGCCTTGCTTATAGTTTGACAACGACCTTTTTTTAGGGTTGATTGTTTTTTTTGGTTTTTTTTCGGACCTAAGCATAGAAGTCAGAGAAATTTCTCAACCTACAGTTAAAATTAGATCAGAAAGATTTTCACATGACAGCCGCAGCATATGTATGTTTTCATTCTTTAACCTCAGCTGTGGTTGGTTGTATAGTGTTTAGTATTGTACACATGTATCAGAGTGATCAATGTCATGTTTCCCTCACATAAGCTAAATTCAGGAGCAATTAGTCTTCTGTACATTGTAGTTATTTAGATAATTGTGAAAGTTGTGTGGCCCTACACTGAGGTTAGTTTCCCCCCACATATAAGAAAAAACACTTTGTTAAATGCCTGAACGGATACTTTCTTTTTGTCTGTACTTACAGAAGCTTAAGACAGACATAATTTGAACCAATTGTGAACCCAAAATAACCCTGCATGCCAGTGAATGTCATACAGAAAAATTGTATTAGGTACTGGTTCTGTGTGTGTGCATGCAAGTATCTGATTTACCATGGTATCAGAGGGCAGGGTCGCGAGCGTTTTTTAAATATTTTGCTCAGACTACATCTGCATATCTTGGCATTGAAAGGGGGAGTGTGTACAGAGTCAAATTGCAGCCATGACCTAGAAATAAATACACTAATAGCAATGATTGAACGCCTATGTCACATACACATGACAGCATTTAAATGTGTTAAGTGGAACTCTGATCTGTTGTTAGGAGCACATGCTGAATTGAACATTTGTAGTGCATACATGTTTAGATTACTAGATATGCTGCTTTTTTTAGTCAGGAAAATACATTTGCATTACATTAACTTAACATTAAGTTATGGAAACAAAACACAACAAGAACATCATTGTCAGATCACACAGGGAAACGCATAGAAGAAAGACTGAAGTAGTTGAAATACAAGTACAATAAAATATATATTAAGTGTAAAAGCACTCAACCTTCTGTAGTTTCATTAAAAAAATAGTAATACATGAGCATCAGGTATAACATTGTGACCACCAGTACAATCTAATGCAATGCAACAGCTCTGCCATGAATTCGACATTTACAAAGTTATAATTTTATATTTTTAAGTTAAAACTGTCACAAATATGATAATTCTACTACATGTTCATTATAAGGTCATTGTGGGTGGTTGAGTCGTACTGAAGTATGTTAAGATCTCCATGTTATCTGATTGATCCCATTTATGTGCATGTTAATGTTTATGTGCATGTTTAGCATGGGTGCTTTCTAGGAAATGTACAGGAAAAGGTAGTCACTATCTCCTAAATTAAGTAGTTTCCACTCAGCACTCACAATAATTGATCTTGACATATTTTGCAAACTGTATTTCCTCTGGGCTTTGTGTGTTATCTGGTTTTGTTTATCGTTTGTCTTTTCAGTGTTTTGGTTGCAGCCTAAAAGTTATTGCATTTTCCAGAGTAGAAATCCTCAAATTATTATTGCCTTCAACAGTGCTCAGAGGTTGCAGTATAATAATAAACACTATCTTACATAATAAACATTGTGATGGAATGAATATACAAAATGCATTATGTCCAACAACTGTCAAAAGCTTTCCAGTACATGTAAATGTGAAAAATCAGCCCCCAATAATGCATGGAAAAAGACTTTCATTACATAAATTCAGCTTTAAAGGTTTTGGTTTGTTTTCATTTGATCTTACAACTTAGTCTTGTTGGTTTTAAACTGAGGAATCAGTTCTGCATGTAAACATACCCTGGATGTTTCTAGAAGGACAACAGATGAGACATTTCCTCATCTCATTACAGTAACAGAACTGGAGCAATCAAGGTGTAATTTGTTGCTTAGACCATGACACTCTGTAAATTGAATCCACATACATACATGCATCATGCATCATGGTGTTCAATGTCACATGAAGCTGAGAAAGCTGGGAGGGTGTTAGAGAAGCTTAGGTAGTTAAAGCTAGACTGGACACAGGGACAGTCCCATAGCAAAGCAGCAGGTTGAGTTGCAGAATCAGCTGCATGAAAACTCAGCTTGGCAACTTCACTCCTTGGATGACAATAACAATAACTCTAAACCTCTAGTTATGTAAATTATCTAGATAATAGAAAACATTTGAAGTTCCAGTTTTCATATTGTATTTTAATGTAGTCTCAATCTTAATTTAAAGATTGTTTGTGTGCGAGTATAGCAAACTGCTACACTTATTACTTGTTTGGCTACGATTGGTTCGCGTGGTCTGTCTGTCAAACATGGAAACAGTTGTGTGGACAGTATTCTGGTAAATCTGAACAAAATGGTATTTTGTTTCCTATACCAGGATGTGGAAATGTGTACCAAGCAGAGTGGATAATGTATAGCAGTTTTTAAACCTTGGGGTTATTACATACATTACATTAGATACATTCCAGTATTTTATTTCACTTTCTCTCTCAGGCAGCTGATTGTAATGGATTATTACTCTGTAAATATAAGCTATGGCTGTTGTGTCTGTCCTGCTTGACTCTTGGTGTGAAGCATTATTCAGTGTGAACTGTGCAGAGCTGCACAAACTGTACGGTTTATGTAAGATTAACAGTCCACATTTGTGACTCTAGGAAGGCAATCAACCTTCACCATAGATCAAGTGGAAAATATAATAATTTTAAGACTGACACTATTTTTCTTTTTCCTCAGGATTTCTCGAATGACGACACCAAGCTGGAGTACAATGTGGATGCAGACAACGGCATCGCCATGGAGGGTTATTTGTTTAAGAGGGCCAGTAATGCCTTCAAGACATGGAATAGGTACAGTACTGCAGACACAATTCAATTACTATTTTTATGTATACATTAAATTCTGTGTGCCAATATAGAGTAGCTGTTGTGGGCTGAGTATGGATTTAAGCATGCAAGCACTGTCATCAGAATTCAGAATAGAGATATGAAAGGTGCTTTACATTAACTACCTCAGCAAGTAGATTAAAACATGTTTTGATAAGTTCTTTTACGTGGCCACACGATAATACGTATATTGGGTAAGAGGTAATGCTTTGGGAAATTAGATCATAACTTCAATAAAAGGCCCTTGTCTTTTCAAATTGACCCATATAGCTCAGGTTGTGTTCATATACTTGCTAACCTTGAGCTTAACGATGACTGATAAGAGGGAGGGGTGGGTTGAAGGAATTAATTATTAATAAAAAGTTGTTTTGTTAGTTCCACAGCATTTATGTAAAAAAAGAAATCTAACAAACAAAGAATTGATACGCTTATGTGGCACAGGAACCTGATCCTACTGAGCTACTGTGAAACTAAACGTGCAGATATGAAAGTCAAATTTTGGGAGAAATGCAGGAGAATTTTGGCAACAAGGAGGAAATTGAGAGAGGGCAGTAAAACACTTGAGTCTCTCAGGGAAATCGGAAGGGTTGGCAATTATGGGTGTTAAAACCATAGGTCTAACAGACCTGAAAAAGTTTGTAGAGGGTTTTAAAATACCATGGTTTAATTTAAATATTTTGTTCCAACAATAGCTGACACACAGTTACTTTTGGATCAGTTTATCTACTCATGAGCGCTCTATCTAAATATTTCCATCATTGTCATCCACACTAAAAGCATGTCAAAGCAAGCAATTTATTTTTAGGAGCATCACCGGCAATTGCATGTGATCTTTTTTTTAAATGAACTTGTGATCTTCTTTCAGGCGTTGGTTCTCCATCCAAAACAATCAGCTAGTTTATCAGAAGAAATTCAAGGTATGGCTCCAAGCACACTGACCACAATCAAATATTCACGTGTTTGACTTCTAATATCACCCCTTCCTCCATATATTTTGAACAGGGTGCTGTAGTCTCATTTAAAGTAGCAGTGTGGAAGACAGTGTAGCTTAAACAGCTGTGTGTGCCTTGTACAGCCCAAGTCACATACTGCTCATTTCTGCTCTATTTACATGGATTTATTGGACATAATAAGATGTGCTGTACGCATTATGTGCATTATGTAACACTGAAGAAAAGCTTGTGTTTTTTCACCTACTGTAAGACAAATGCAGCCTGTGACTTTGTTAGACACGCTACACTTTCAGCGTGCAAAAGCAAGTAAGGAAAATGTATCAGTGCAAAACCGGTAGTAGTCAAAAATAGTTGGTTATTGTTTGTACAGTTGGTTAATTTCGGTTATTTCCATTTCCACAGGCAGAGAATGACACACTGCTATGATTTTTGCACTTCATTCTACACCATTACGGCAGGGCATAATGGCACCAACCCATGATATAGTCACCAACATTGACATTGTACCCACATATTTACACACAAACACAAAAAGTTACATTTGAATATTTTTAGTAATTTTTCAGTGAAGCTGTTAAAATGTTGCATGAGAAACTTATGCTGTAAAAGACCATGTTGTGTGGAAAATACTGCGTCTGTGTGAGCATGCGTTGTGCTGAACCAACGCTCCTGTTCCATCAGGACAACCCTACAGTTGTGGTGGAAGACTTGAGGCTATGTACAGTTAAACACTGTGAAGACATAGAGCGCCGTTTCTGTTTCGAAGTGGTGTCACCCACCAAGTAAGTCTGAGTCACTGAAACATCATCAGTCTAATGAGCACCTGAAATATGTAGAAGAAGGTGGCAAGGTGGAGCAGCAGTGTGCCCTCCTCCTACCACATGCACACACAGATTTACCAGACAGCTGTGGTGTGATGTATTTCTGTCCCATCAGGAGCTGCATGATGCAGGCAGACTCAGAGAAGCTGCGACAGGCCTGGATCAAAGCCGTGCAGAACAGCATCGCCACCGCCTTCCGTGACAAGGGAGATGACGGCGAGGTAAAAACCCAAACACAGTCTGACTGGTTATTTGGTTGAAATTATTTATTAAATGTAGACAAATAAAGGCACAAGTCTAATGAACTCTTAAAAAACTCTATAATGAGGTGAAATGTAGAGAGAAACATTCCGGACAGATAAACATCAGAGAACATTAAATAATGGAAGTAATTTGTCACTTTGCAGGTAACAGCAGGATATATTTAGCTCTTGTTCTACATAATCCCAAACTCAAAGGAAAGATTATTTAACTAATTAATAATGCTCTTCTGTTCATGTTTTTACTCCTTTATTAACGTGTTCCTTGGTTAGAACATATCTTTTTTTTATATCTTTTATTGAAGCATTTAATACAAGTCTAGCATTTACTTTATATTTATATTTATGTTATAGTCTTCTTTACATAATCCTCCTGTTTGTCTTTACTCCTCTCAGTTACCCCATGAGAATAAAGTCTCATTTGTGTCATCTTGTCCCATCCGAATAAATCGTCATTGTACCTTGTATTTCTTCATCTCTGTCATGCCAGAAGCTGGACAGGAAGTCGTCTACATCAACAGGGAGCCTAGACTCTGGTGGTGAGTCTAAGGAGAGGTCTCTTAAAGGAGAGAGTGCCCTGCAGAAGGTCCTGGCCATCCCAGGCAATGCCTGTTGTTGTGACTGTGGCCAGCCAGATCCCCGCTGGGCCAGCATCAATCTGGGCATCACCCTCTGTATACAGTGCTCTGGTATTCACAGGTAAAATACTGCGATTTTCAGCAAATTGTGGTTGTAGGTGTTTTTATACTGATGTCACAAATAGTTAGATACACAAAGATGGTGGTAGAAAGGAAGAAGTCATGCCCTTTTTAAACACCTTATACATTCATAGTATTTGAAAAGTTTAAAGAGGAATATTTTGAGAAAGGATCACAAGTAACTAATAAAATCAAGCAATTAATGTCAGCATTTTTATTTAGAAAAGCAGATATGCAGCTATTTCAGGTCAGTTTGGTACCTTTACTCATGGAAAATCTTAGTTATTGGTATCATGTACAAAATGTTTTGGTCTTTTGGGATTTTTGAAATGTTAACACACTGATATGAACACCCAGCGTGCTTGGGATATTATGACAAACTTTAATTACTTGGCAGGGTAAAATATTTCATTTCTATCAAGGTCAAATTGTGTTGACATAAAAGTGTTTCACATCCGGTCCCATGCTTTCCTTGATAAGCAGTAACCACCGGGGACTCAGGCTGTTTTTGTCACTACAGCCTTAGACAGTAATGGATCTTCTAGCAATTTTTTCATTAGGGTATGTTGTAATTCTAGTTCTATACATTTTTTTATGTTACAAAGCAAACAGCAAAATAAAGTGTGTCTGTCCATATAGGGTTTTTGTGGTCCCTGATGTGTGTAAAGCTGCTGATCTCCACCATGTGGCTAAAACATAAACTACATTTGTGGTTAAAATAACTGTGATCTATAATAATATCTTCTGTGTGTCCTTTATCTGCAGGAGTCTGGGGGTGCATTTCTCTAAGGTTCGGTCTCTTACTTTGGATACATGGGAGCCAGAACTACTTAAGGTGAGTGAGAAAGAGCTCATGTATAAAAACAATGTACCTGAACTGTTTATCTTAAACTGAAACCCCTACCTTACCCTTTTATTACGCACATTTATTTTCTCCCTTGTAGTTGATGTGTGAACTGGGGAACGGCGTGATCAACCAAATCTATGAAGCTCGGCGAGAGGAGCTAGGAGCCAGAAAACCGCAGCCGGGAGACCCAAGGTACAGAACTAGCAGGAAGCTTAGTAGTATTTTCAGACCAAGGTGAATCTGTAAGTTTGGCAGGAAGGTCAACTAATGTCTCATAAAAGTTCTGTGGTACACAGTGCTATTTGTGTTTTCTGTCATATTAAAAAAACACTGAATAGTCTTGACAATTATTACAAACGACATTACTGTCAATATTGACATTACTGGGACGGACTAGAAATTAACTGTGCACATTGCAACTTTTGTATTGTTTAACTGTATGTAACCTGTAACAGATAAAATATGATTTCTGCTCTTGACAGACAAGAAGTAGAGGCGTACATCAAAGCCAAGTATGTCCATCGCCGGTTTGTGCGCCAACCGTCAGATGAAGAGCTTCAGAACAAAGTAGTTACCCTGAGCAAACAGGAGAAGAGGCTCAGCAGCAGCTCTGAGCATCTGCCCCCAAAGCCACCTCCACCCACCCCAAAACTCCGACCTGCCTCAAATGTCTCCGGACAGTCAGGTCAGTACAAAACATACATATAAAACAAAGCTTTCTACTGAATAATTAGACTGCATTAACCTTTGCCTCATCACTGAATGTTAGAAATAAAAGATTTATAGGGTCACACACACAAACAGTCAAAGAACAAAACCTGTTGAAAATCATTGTACATTTTGAGACCTGACATATTATAAGTTAAAGGTTGAACCTCAGTTTTTTAATTTCTATTTTCCTCAGTCCAAACTACCTGGGTACTAAACAAATACAACAGGCATTTAGATGTTTCTTTTACCATCACAGAAACAGAAGCTTCAGTGCTACTTGAGCTAGGTGCAGGCTGCGTCATGAGAGCAAAGTCTGTGCAGTTTGTGGTTGTAGCCACTTTTTCTTTCTTAAGCTCTCTGTGATTTTTGTGCTGCCGTGGAAAAGTGTCCATCCATGGGCATACTGTATGTTCCCTGTGAACAGCATATGTCTAAGCCCTGTTTGCTCCCATTGCTTCTGTCTCTTCCAGTGTTAGCTCAGCCGGTAGTCTAACTATCTGTGCTTTCACCCTGCTTTTCTTTCTCTCCTTCCTCTCAATTTCTCTCCTGCACATTCTCTCTTTGCTTTCCTCTCATCGCTGATCTGTGCTTCTGGACTAACCCCTGCTCTCAACACCTACCCCAAAACCTTCCACCCCCCATCCTGCCACTTAATTTACCCCCTTCACCCACCAATTACCAAATCATCCCTTGCGTAGCTGTTGCCAGCGGCTTGGAGGTCCGCCGTGACTCTCTCTTCTGTCCTGACGAGCTTGACTCGCTCTTCTCCTACTTTGACACTTCCTCCAAGCTCAGGAGCAGTAAGTACTAAAAGCTTAGTGTTTCGCTTGCTTCTCCACCCCCTCCATCCATTTGTATTCACTGCTTTGGACTAACAACCCTTCATCCACTCCTTTGTTCCTCCCTCATCCAGACTTTCTTTAAAGACCATCCTGTCACATTTAGACCATTGAAGAGCACGCCATGTTTTGTCTTCCTTGGGTTGTTTCTCTCATATATGGGTTTGGCCAACGACTGATGTCCACATTTATATTTGTCTTATCATATTTTTGGTGTCTAGGGTTTGGTATTCACTTCTCTTTGTGTTAATTTCAGTTGGGGGACTTTAGAGTACAAAATATTAGGATCACCTGCTGTTCCCAAAAAAGCTAGTAGACAAACACATTTATGAAAACTCTCTTTAGTCACTACACAATGAAGCAGTGTGTGTGATGACATAAAATATTTTTTCTTGCTACCAGCAAAAGAACCAACAGGAAGGTGCTCCTTTTATTTTACACATTCAGTGAGTGATATCAGTGTTTGGCAAAAGAACTGATCCAGACTCTTTGTTCAACAGTAAAAAGTGCAGACAGCGGCATCCAGAACAGCGCTGATGGGAGCAGGGAAATGCTGGCCACCACCCCCTCCAGTAACAGCTTGGCAGATGCAGGTAAGACTCACATGCCTTTCATTACATAGACTTAGCCTGTCTAAATATAAAGCAAGCACCACGATAGCCTAGTTTAAATGGCAGCTAACACAAGCATCAGAGGGATAAAGTGACAATGGGGCAGCGAGCCCAGCAAGTGTATGTGTCAGAAAACAACTACATCCTCAGCAGAGGATGTAAATGATGTGTTCACAATGCACTCCCAAAATTACAAACTCACCAACAGCCAGCCGCTGCCAGACACTTCAGATCTGTATGTGTAATCGCACTGTGAAAGAAGTGTTTGTTTACCAGCTTTTGTTGTTACCACTTGAGACAAGTACTGATCAGCTAACATACACCCATAGCTGTTATAAGAGACAAAAATAAACATACAAGGTCAAAAGGACCAGTAGTTTAGTGT
This sequence comes from Helostoma temminkii, assembly GCA_900302695.1. Taxonomy (NCBI): domain Eukaryota; kingdom Metazoa; phylum Chordata; class Actinopteri; order Anabantiformes; family Helostomatidae; genus Helostoma; species Helostoma temminkii. The sequence goes on from OMLM01008777.1 coordinate 80,024, forward strand.
TTTTTCAGTAGTTTCTTTCCTGTAATTTAACAGATTTAGTCTGAAAAAAAAAAAGAAAAATGATGTAATGTAAACACTTTATAGGGGGTTTATGTAAGATTACAATACCGATATATATCCAGTCTTATGTTCCATATTGTTGTACTCTTCGCTGTTAAAAAACATTTGCTGGTGTGAAGTAGAATGTTATTAGTATCTTGTTGATTGAATAAATTAGTTTCTAGAACACAATAAACCTTGTTAACACTTAAGCTGCTTCATTGTAGCTCACTCACTCACTCACTCACATCTGTTTCTTCCCTCTTTTCAGAAGCTGCTGAGTCTCCACCCATGCCTGCTACACTTCCTCCTCCATCACCCTGTAAGGAAGTGGTTTTCTATGAACCCAAGGAGTACAGCTCAGGTCTGCAGCTCTACTGGGCGTCATGTGCCCGCAGCCTGCCGGACATGGCGGAGGCACTGGCCCATGGAGCTGAGGTCAACTGGGTGAACACAGAGGACGACAAGAGGACACCACTTATTATGGCTGTGCATGGAGTAAGTTAGTACTTAGTACTGCCAGTTAGGTGCCATTTATTGTCTGGAGTGGGTAGACCGAAAGACCAGTAAGGAAGTTAATTAATGTTTGTCACAGACAGTGGTAGACAATTTAAAACCTTTTAAAGAACAGTCATTAAACCTTAAATATGTAGGATGTAAATTCTCGTCAGAAAGGTTTCAGCCAAATAGATAACGAGATAACGCTGAGAATGATTAAGAGATGGATGAAGACTCGTGTACGTTGCTTCTGTAGGCATTTAAACAGTCAAAATAACACTGTATTTTGTAACGGATTGCAAACTAAAGGTAGTCCATTGTCATATCAACATTTAATTTCAGGGTTCACTGGTCACCTGTGAGTTTCTGCTTCAAAATGCAGCTAATGTGAACCAGCAGGACGCTCAGGGCCGAGGACCCCTCCACCACGCCACCATGCTGGGACACACAGGGTTTGTTTGCCATTATTTATCTACCATCTTAAAGAAAACAATAGCAAATCTTTTAAGAGGATGATCCAACTCAGATTATGTTTGACCTCAAAAGAATGTTTCTCTGTTTCAGACAAGTGTGTTTATTCTTAAAAAGAGGGGCAAATCAAAATGCTGTAGACATTGATGAGAAAACTCCACTGACCATAGCAGTGGAGGCAGCCAACGCAGACATCGTCACACTGTGAGTGTCACTATAATTATCTACCTACCGTTATTTATGCCTGAAGAGATGCATTAGTAGAGAAGAGATACACAATTCTTTTAGAAAAGTGAAGTTATATTAATATTTTGGGGGATAATACAGAGAGCTGTTCATTGTCACCATTATTTTCTTTATCACATTTATAAACAGCTCTTTACAAGATACATCCACAAGATGTCACTGTTTATTCAGAATAAAGGTAGAAATAAATCAGGGAACCTCTTTTACTTATCTTATGTGTTTGAGACACAATGTAAAACCTAGTTTATACCATGTAGAAGAAAAGAAATCTGTTAACCTGTGACTTGATGATGTGATGTTTCCTTACTTGTTTCCCAGGTTGCGACTGGCCAAGATGAACGAGGAGATGCGAGAGGCGGAGGGGCCTTACAGCCAGTCAGGTCAATATAACACCAACAGCCCCACCGAGATGCAGTACAGGAAGTGTATGCAGGAGTTCATTAGCCTGCAGCTGGATGAAACTGAATAACTGCCCACTCAAAACACAGGAGCAAAATACACGTACATCCAGACTTAACAGATGAAATTTAAAGCAGAGGTTTTACAGTTGGGGTCAGTTCACTTAAAACAGCAGATTAACAGGACAGTGACTGAAATGCAGAGTCAGTTAATTCTTAGTGCTTAGTTGTTGTTGTTTTTTATGAAAAGACTTTTTGTATTGGAAATTATTGTTCAGATGAACTGAGCCCAACTCTGTCAGCTGTGCTATAACTCTGAGTTCAACCTCTGTTTTAACCTCCTGGACAAGCAGCACCTTGGTTTGTATAACATCAGGTGCTAGACTGAGTTAATGAGGCAGGGTTAAAGCCATCTACTCTTGATATTACTGAAGAGTTTAACTGAACATCTACCTGTGACTGTTACTGACTGAAGAATAATTATTGAGAGTACCAAATTAAACAAGTCACTTTTTACTACATAGCCTCTACTTACTCCCTTTAAGATTTAATAATCCTGTTTTTGCCGACTCCCTTTACTTTAGAGGTGTTCAGTGATTTATTGCAGCTAATGGAAATACTTTATAATTATTAGTTTTCTGTCTGTGCTACCAGTCACATTATATTTGCAAAAAAATATTAACAACTCAGTGACTGCCACTAGTACTCAGTAACACTCAGACCTCACTATTTGGCAATAATCGTGACTTTGAATGACATTTTCTATCATCTGATCAGTCTGGAAATGTTTGTCTACAAACTGCCGAGTTTGATTTTAAAATTGACCCATCAGACCACATTTATGCACATTCCTATTAATTGTTATGCAACTACTGTACCTTTCCCTGTGTCTGTTTGGTTACCATTTAAAGTCTTAACTTATTTCAAGTGTTTGTCCAGACATTTTATGTTGTGACGTCTGGTCAGGAAAAAAAGTCTATTTTAAAAATGTTTCTTTTTATAAAGATAATTCTAGGAGCCGTATAATATGTGTATACATACTGTACATGTTGTAAATGATTTGTATATTGACATTTCTTTATAGTATGACAGAAAAAGCAGAGTTGAGATTGACTCTGTTTGCACAGGGATGTGTAATAGAAGGGACTTTAGCTTCTTTATCTTTTTCTTTTTTGGGATTGTGATGTATTTGCTTTCTGTTATGACAATACCGTCTTTTGGTTATTAGTCTATTAAGTGGACTTGTTTATTGCTAGTAATGATGGGAAATCCAGAATTGTAAGACGAAAAGTCTTTCAGTGCCATCATGTCGATCAATGTGTTAGTGGATTTATAAGCACATATTTACAAACCATATATCAATGGTGCATTGTCAAGCTACAAGTGCAATAGTCTAGAAGAATATCCATATGTGTGGCTTTATATCACCTGCTAGTCCTATCTTATATTAATATAAATCATCTGGGACCTTTACAATAAAAGTAGATACTCGCTAAGAATGTGGCGAGAGGAGAGTGTGAATGAAAAGTCAAAATGTACCCCAGTTTCATCTCCATTCAGCTCCAAATATTTGAGAGGCTTCAAACTTAAATAGAAATTTATGCTTCCTCACCCTGACAGAGCAATATGTGGTGTGTCATGAATGGCTGATAAGTCAGGAGATGTAGTTAAAAGCAGGGCTAGTGCTGGTGTTGTGATTGCTTCTGTAGGCAACAGAAGCAAGTTATTGAGTAAATGCTGAGAAGTTTCTAGATGTTCTTAGATTGTAGAGAATCAAGGAGGGCTTCATTCCGCATTGTCGTCCATTTGTCCAAAGAGAATAAAGCAGACTAGACTGAGGACTAGATGTGCTGCTGTAGGTTGTTTTACTGTTATCAGCTGTTTTTTTAATTGTGTTTTTTTAAGAAAGTGGAATTTACTCTGGATCACTTTCACTTTTTAAAAATATGTCTGGAATGTTTTTGGACCTATGACAAGAATGATAAATTATTTTTTTAGCATGTGCAGTGGTTGTTGATAGTGAATGATAAAGAGCAGCAGACATGAGAGGAATAGATAAAGAGAAGAGTGTAGTGGATATGCTTCCAATCACAGAATGATCCTCACTTTATTTTGCTTTGCAAGAGGATTCGTCTTGTTGTTAGCATCAGCTCGTGGTCCCTTTAGATACCCAGAGCGTCTCATCAGCACCTCCAATCAGTTGATAAATGATGAGTGATGAGGGCTATTCAGGGGTAATGAATGTGAACGAGAACTAAACTCATCATCCCTCCCTCACAGCGTTTTATTAAAATTACAGTTCCCTTGGCTCCAGTATTTCCACCTGATTGAGTGTGTAGAAGTGCACAGCGGTAGTTCTCAGCCTGTGGTTTACTCTGTGATTTCTGTGGGCATTTAAATTATTATTTACAAAATTTTGTAGGAAATATATATTTTTGAGATATAGTATTTCATAACCAAGTTTTACTTACTGATATTTGCTTCCTGTCATCATCTAAAAATTGAATATATTTCACAGTCACGATAGAAACTAAAACAGATTGAGAACCGCTGCTCTGGTATGACACAAGGCGCTTTCTCTTCTAAAACACTCTCACCGACTTCTCTTTCTGTAAATTCATATTTTGCTTTTCTCTCTCTCCTCCCCAGAGTTTGTGCCTTTCTTATGTTCTCTTCTTTTCTTTGGGGTGCTGAGGCCAACACAACTGTATTTTGTACATAAACTCCTGCACTTTAATCACAATACAGTTGTTGACAAAATCTCTGTGGGCTCGTTCTTTCTTTCTGAGTCGATCTCTTGCTAATGTGAAAGTTCTGCAGCTGTTTTCCTCAAAAATTTGCCTTTTTGCTTGCTCTTGTTCTTTCCCATCTTTTCTCTACCTCTTATGTTTTTCTGTTTCATATTTCGAGCCACGCAGACACTCTGACAGGTATGGCTTTTTGTTTTTCACTCTTGTTCTGATGGCACTGTCACCGTGCATGTTCCCTTCACTCCACCAGACTTGTTTTCTGCAGCTCTATATCAGCATCCTGCCTTTTAAACAACATTATTACATTTAGAAATCACAACATGCACTTTTGGTGACTGACAATTGTTTTGCAACAGATAATAATGTACTTGTGTCCTTGTGTGTTACTGTGTCTGTGCAGAAAATATTTGTTATGCTCCTGTGCCACAGCAGGAGGTACATTTTGAAGTAATTTCTTCTTTGTGACACATGTTAAATCATACAGCCCTCTGCTCTTTCTCTGTGGTTCCCACCCTTGCTGGCTTGTAATTAATTTAGTTAATATCTACTTGGAAAATATCATCACACGTTAGAGCAACTTTAATGTGGAGGAGAACTTTGAGCAGCCCTAACAGTGATTTGATTTGAATGAGTGAAACGGTCTTGATGCTTGTAGCTCTGGAGCTCTGCTTAATGAGAAGTAGGAGAGGCTGCAGTGCACACAGACCTGCTCTTTTCTTTTTCTTTATCCAAACCACAGTATTTTGAATCAAAGCCCAGCGTCTCAGCTTACGCCTTCACCATGAGAAAAATAAAAGTAATAAGTGGAAAGCCAAAAAAGTCGGGCTTTGGTTCCACATCGTGATATTTGAATGAAGGGGAGGAAAAGTTGTGAAAAATATTTTTCTGTAGCAACTGCTGAGAACCACTGCTCCTTCTGCTTATATGTGTTGTTGCTAATGTCTTGTGCCCTTGTGCTTGCAGGAGATGAAACCTACCAGGACATTTTCCAGGACTTCACCCACATGGCCTCCAACGATCCGGACAAGCTGAACCGCTACCAGCAGTACGACTCTCAGCGGCCCTGACACAGCAACACTCCGAAAGACAATGTCTATTCAACCTGAAAGAGACAAAGTAATGTCTGCTTCCTTCCGACATCATTCAGAAACATCTGCATTAGAGATGGTTAGTGCCCCCACATCTGGACACGTCACCGTATGTAACGTTTAAATGAAACGAATTAGCCCTGCAGCTGTGATTACAGCTAAAATATGAGCACTTCCCTCCAGTAAATGGGAATTTCTGTGAAAGGAAACCTCCATTTTTAATTTTTTTAAACTGTGCTTCGCAGTAGGACCTATAAGTCAATGGTACAGTGTTAAAGCCTATTGAAATGATTTATATTCATAGAAAATTAAATGACAGTTGAACTCTGTGTGTCTGAATGTAGAGCTGCCAACAAGGCTGTCTGTTATTTTGACAGAGTTTAATCCTTACTGGCACACTTCCTGACAAAAGACTATTTCTTTTTTAATATATATAAAAAAAAGAAGTGTGCCGCATCAGCTGTAAAGAGAGATAAAAGCTCGACAGACTGTTTAATTCGCCACTTCTATTTTTAAGTGCTTCCTCTTTTTAATAGGATAATCTTCATGAACATAGGCATCTTTTTTTGTATCAACGTTCTGCTTTAGTGAACTCGCAGCAGCGTATACATGGCAATATGCTTTTACTTATTTGCACAAATCTTTTTGTCTTAAATCACCACTGATGTTTACCAGTTCTGATGGTAAGACTTTGACGTGTTAAGCAATGTACAGTGATTATGGCAGTAGGCATGTTATTGATGCACCTGTAATGTTAAATAGATAATAGCTATTTTGATTGTTTAAAGGCTTATTTTCTTCAGATTCATTTCAATTTTTCTATCTTGTCACATTGTTGGGTTGTAGATTCAGTCTCGTGCTGACATCAGTTAAATACTTCAGGAACTGTGCAGCAGCCTAAACCTGAATAAAATGCAGCCATGTTATTCCCTCTGATTTTAGATTTCAATATGCATAAATAAATAATTTCCTAATATTTTCTGCTGTAGTTTCCTGGAAAAAAAACATATAATCTGTTATTTATTGGGAATACATAATTTTATAGAACTCCATCTAAACCCAATCGTTCGCTGTTAAGTCTCACACAGCAGTAAAGAGCAGTTGGATGTTTACAGCCTCTAAACTGAAACTTATATATATTTATATATATAACTTTTATTATATTTCAGTATATTTGTTTCATTACTCTCAAAAACAATAAATGACAAGCGTAAATAGCATTCACATTCGAGTTTGATTCCACCTTTAATTCCTCATATATGTTGAATTCTGCGTTTGGCTGCAGATAAATGAACTGACCCACCACATTACGCAACAACTGACAACAACAACTGAACACCGTCATTAATAGTAGTGAATAATACAGTTATATTTCTTGGGAGCCTCCTAAAAACTACTAAGAAGAAATTAGGAAATTATGAGTTTGCAATATACATTAAAGCTGTACAGTAATTTTTCTTTGTCCTCCTCATTACAAGCTATAAAGTCTTTGCCTCTTTTTGACATTAACAGTATATACTTTCAGGGGAATGCTTTGGCCAATGCGACATGGGATACAATTCTTGTACATTTTGTACAGATGCTTTTGAATTCTACAGTGAATTGAAGTATAAAGTTAGTGGTACTTGAATCATTAAATAAGCTTTTGTATATGCTGTTCTTTTGTATTCTTCAGTAATTTTAGGCCATTTTATATTGCCTGTCTGTATGCTAAAATACATTTACTGTATATTCTACGTGTAATATGTAAGGATTCAATACATATGGACTGAGGATGAGTGTTGACTCTTTATTATTTGCTTTCTCTTAAGGTTTCTTGACAGCAACTTTGCCTCATCTGGCTTCATTAAGTGATTACAATAATATTTTGCTTCCGTTAAGAGAATGGATTTGTTCAAATTCAGATATTGAGCTAGACAGAATTGTTATTGCTCCTCTACAAGTGTTATTAATTAATAAGGTCACAATGACATAGTCTATATGTAATTTTAAATTCTGTGAAGGGATAAAAATATATATTAAAGAAGTTATATAAAATGAAACGGTGAACACATACAAACACATACAAATTAAAGGCAAAGTAAAGCAGTAAACAAAGTCATTTTTCCAAATTTCAGAGTCTACATACAGTAAGAGTGCACCAATATATAGGACATGGACATTCTGACGCTTGCACTTCTGTTTCTAATAATGTATCATTTCAGCTTATTTTACCATTGGCTCTGTACTTTATACTGAACAAGGGTGTAATTCAAAGACTAAAGTTACATGTAAGAAACACGCTGAATAATTTAAATTGTTTTATAATGCCTATTTTATAATTTTCAATGGTTTAAATTTTTTTGTCAAAAAAAAAATGCGTCATTAGAAGCAGAAAGTACTGAAGCTTTTTAAAAACTTGTTCATACTTTAATGTGTTTCAGTGCAGGTGTTGCACAGGCAGTGTGTAAATGTGTTTTACATATTCATTAACTTACTTTATGTTGTTTAGAATAGAAATTTCAATTATCTCCACCAAACAGGCTTTTCTTTTTGAGATGTTTTCTTTCTGTTGCTGTTCCATCGTGGTTTCCTTCCCAACTCCAACCAGAAAGCAGCATTTTAATGTGTTCATCCAGCAGAGGGAGTCTTTCATATTCGCTGACCAGCCGGGATCATTCAAGGCAACTTTTTTTGTCTCTGTTTACTCTGGGCTTTTAATTGATGAACTTTGTTTTTACCTCGGAAGTGACACTTAAGCCCTGATATGTTTTTCTGCAAAAATTTGTGGTGTGTTTCCGTTTTATGAGCATAGAATTTATTGTAGTTTATCATTTTTAAACCATCTTGCAAACAAAGCTAAGCTCAGACCAGCTGAAACCTCGTGTTCAACCTGAAAGTAATATGGAAATTATTAATAACAGAAGTATAAAGAGGCCCTTTTCATGCTGTCTCAGTTGCCCTTGAATATACACACATTCATCCCTTTGCCAGTCTTGGATAAATTACCCAGTACCATTCCACATTTAATAATTATAGTGTGTTTATTTCTGTAGCTGTTTAAAAAAGAGGCATGCAGGCGAGTAGTGCCCACTACTTCACATGAGTTATAGTTGACCGCGGGTGTGTGTGTGTATAGTCTGCTGCAAGCTAATGTTCCTGAAAACACATCGCTTGATAGCGTTATCATAACTCACTTCAGTACTGGACACGCTCATGTTAAACATACGACACAACTCCTGCAGTAGCAGGATGTGTGGGACACCTCGCTCCTGTATCAGAGATTAGAAACTGGTGCAGGATTTTGGCACCAAAGATTAATAATTGAGAGTTCAAAAACATTTTATTGGCCTTTAGGTAGTAGGATTAGTAAGAGTTTTCCCTTGAGTTGAGTTACATTTTATATATATTTAATAATTTATTTTAACTACATGGGACACAGTTTTTTTTGTTTGTTTGTTTTCTTCCTCATCGGGCTTGTCTCATGGTGTGCATCATGGTCCAGTCTGTTTGGGACAGGTTTTTACACTGGATGTCCTTCCTGGTGCAGCTCTTCCTCCATATTTACCCAGAGTGCCCTTCTCCATCCCAGTGGGTATTTTGGGGGTGTAGTCTCATCCAATGACACTTTGGCTGTAAAAAAAATATTCAACCCAAATATTTGACCACTCCTAATATTTTTTTTCTTTTTAGGGAAGTCAGAAGGGAGCTAATATTTTATATGTCACTGTATGTAAAGGCTACAGTTTTGAAATTATCTTTGAAGCACAGTATTTCAACATTTAAATACTGCAGTTTCCTGAAATAATTTTTCCATAAAAAAATGGAGAAACCATTTTTATGTAGCTCTCGCTTTTGTTTTTCATTTTGTGTCTGCCGACAAGACTTACATCTATAATATATCATACATTTTCTGGAATGCTGCAGTGTCCACTATCAAATATAATAGTAGACTCATTTCCAGAGCCATGTTGGAAGACGTATAAAAAATGTTTTACCTTTGAATTTTTATACATATATGATTTTATTAAATTTTAAATTGCATATACCTCAGTGTCCACCAATGATAAATGAAAATCTAAACATTTGTTTCAGAAGTTCAATTACCAGACACAAGCCGCCTTCAACTTCACTGAAACTTTAATGTATGTGCTCTGAAAATTTCAGCCTCCCATTTTTTTTAAATTTTTTTTTTTTTGCATGCTAAGCCACTATTAGTGTCCAAACTAACTGATGTTACCAAGCCATGTTGATACTTTCATGCTTCTGCAGATGAATGGAAAAACAGACTTATCGTGTTAAATTGCACATACACCATTTCACACTGTGACATTCAAACATCCAAGTGAAGTTACAGTAAGTAAAACATTTTTGAGTGGAGAAGTTTTTGAAATTCAAGCCAGCCAAATATTTGTGTTATAACAATCTTCCTCAGTGCAAATGAACTGCACTGTAACTGCTATGATGAATTTGGATGTGGACGTTTTTGTGGTTCCAGTTTTGTTTAAAACAAAATGGGTCATGAGTCAGTAGAAAAGGTTGGTATTTGTTTGATTTGCAGACTTTCTATGTACAGTAAGTGACACAAGTCAAATTGCTTGTTTTGTGCAAATTACATTCCAACGTTTATCTGAAGTTAAGATGTCTTCAGCAGCCTGATGTGATCAAACTGTGTGGATATATTTTCTCTGCAGCTCGGAAGTGAAACTGTGTCTTGCAGAACACAAAAAGGAGTTTTGTACTATAAAGACTAAAATTGGAAGAGATCCACTTGATGAAATCAGCTTGAAGCCTCATATT
>OMLM01008777.1:90312-110507 GCA_900302695.1 Helostoma temminkii
CTCATATTAGGTTCAAATAAATGCTGGAAAATGTTTCAAAAATAGAACTGTAGAATTTCTCTCTTTCTTTTTCCTTCTCTCCCATTAAAGCTGCATTGAAAGGAATCCTTCAAAAATGATTACAGCAAGCAAAGCTTGTTCCAGTGTCTTTATGGGCACCTGATCATTTAAAGACCCATTTGAAAAATTGTGAACTGATCTTTTACTGGCCAGTTTTACATGGTCTGATTTTAGAGGTCATCTGATGGATGCAGGACTGTACCATCCGGCTGCTTTGCTCTATGTGTCAGCCACACAGCCTTTTCCAGGAAGTCCGCGGTCTGCTCGCCTGTGGAGAAATGAAGGGCCGCCGCTGGAGACGTTTCCCTCCATAAAAAGACCATGTGAACAAACGATGAGAGGGCCAAGCTCGATTAATGCTTCTCAGACTGCCAGGGACCAAACTGATGTTAACAAGTCCCCACGTCCAGTGGTGACTGAAGTCTTATTTCCTTCAAATAAATAACGAACACCAGTCAGATGAGATCATTTCGCAGACTTCCAGTGCAAATGCAAGAATAAATGTTCTTGAATTAATCATCACCATCTGATTTGCTTCACTTCAACATGACACTATACTGTAGTTGAAGGAAAACGTTACTAGTCAACACTGGATCGTGTCCAAGCCACAATTTACAGACTTCTTGCTCAGACCTGATGGATGAGGCTCCTTCATTCTGCCTGATCCCTGCTGTTTGACCAGGATACACAAGTTAGAAGTGGTGATGAATTAAAACTAATTATGAAGATGAACATCGAAATCTGTGGGACTAAATAAAGCGTCTGTCCGTAGAAACGTTTCATAGAAAATCGTGTTTGTAGAGCATAAAGTAGCATGAAATAAAAATGCTCAAGTAATGTAATAGTAAAGTATCTCCAAATGATATTTAAATGTAGCATCGTGAATTATTTCACATTCACAAATATCACAATGTCCAGTGCTTAGTAAACCAACGTGGTGCAATGTAGTGAATCAGATCTTCATCAGTTCAGGAGAAAAGCTTGTTTCTCAGATCCTTCAGTGTTTGTGCCACATAGAATCATCATGACCTCCAGATCCTTAAATGTTTAGTCCTTCCGTGTTCATGCCGAACAGAAAGGTTCAGGTTTCATATGTTGGGGCGGCCTTGTGCTGGGAATCCAAACATCGCTGTCTGTATTTTCTAACTGCTGATGATGAATGGACAGACAGCGTGACTAGGCGCAGTGTTATGAGCACGTTTTTATATCCTCCACCACTGACGGGGAGGAGAAAAAGGTGCTGGTGGCTCAGATGTTAAGACGACGTACAGTAACGTGTTGTACCATGCACCACCTTCCAGATCGTTTCATTCTCCAGGACTAGTGCTTGTTTAGTTTATGTGTCCAGCCTGTGTTCCCAGAATGTACAGCTGCCTCCAGTCATTCTTCTTTCATATTGTGGACATCTTTTTTTTTTTCTTTTTCTCACTGAAGCCTCCCCAGAGAGCAGCACACCACACCGTGGTGAGCAGCGAGCCGTCAGCCTTTCCAACAAGCCTCCCTAACTGTGGGTTGGGGGATAAGCCTGCTGCTTGTCCACCACCTGGTCTGGCGTCCAGCTGTTCTACACCCAAACCTCCTCTCAGCCAGAGAGCTGGAGGAAGAACAATTACACAACAGGATCTTAAAGGTCAGATTAATGACCTTCGTAACTGTTCTAATGTTGGTTAAGACATCTAGCATGTGTGCGTAAATCATTTTTCTGCCTGACAAACCACTGTTGCACTGGGTGACATGTTCATTTATAATCATGAACATGGGCCCTGAAGTTTATTTTCAGTCTCACATACTGCATCCTGCTGCTGTAAACACTCACCTGCTCACCAAATGTGCAGCAGTTCTCTGGAAATACAGTATTTGAGTAACATTTTTTTAAAACCTACACTGCTCAGCCTTTCTAGGAAACCGAATGGTTCTTTCTTAAAAATAAAATTTGACACATTTTGCAGGAACTAAAAGATTAAGAGATTATTTTCAAACAGACTAAAACACACTGTTGGAAAGTAACTAAGTACATTTATTTAAGCACAATTGTTGAAGTATTTAAACTTTACTTGAGTATTTAAATTTTTTGCATACTCATACCTTAATTTCACTAACATTTAATTACGTATTACTTCCGGTATCTGATTAATAATATAAACTACAGTATAATAACAAGCTTGTGTTGATCTCTGATATAAAATCACATCCCACACAGAAGTATGTAAATCTAATTTAATGATTATATAAAACAAAGGATCATCATAACAGCATATACATTTAAGATAAGATCCATCATTTCTAACTGCAGCATTAAAGTTAAATACATTAATGCATCAGCAGCTGTACTGCAACAATAATATATTTACTGATGCTAAGAATACTTTTATTTTGGTAGAATTTTTGAGAATGTTTTTAATCAAGTAATTTCAAATGCAGGATTTTTAATAGAGCATTTCCTGTGCTAATGATCCTGTCACTTATGTAAATGATCCACTGATAAAACAGTGCTGACTGGGGTAATGTTAACAATATGTTGACAATAAAAATATAGAATAATGACAGACTTGTCCTCAAACCTACAAATATTTGAACACGAGGCACTTAAAGGTCAGAGCATCTGGTTTATAACCAGATAGCTGCCGGTTAAACTCCAAACACCAGCACGTGGGAGGTCGATAAATCACCAGCTCTCCTCCCTAAACATTTAATTTAAGGTGTCCTTTAGCAAGGCACCATGCAACAACTCAGCCCCTTTGATAGCAGCACTGTTGGCTGAAACAGAACCTTGGGAAGCTCCATCCAGGATTTTCTGCTTTAAAATGACTCGGTTCTCAAAGGTCGAACACAATATTACAAATCGTGATAAGTCTTATGAAGCAATAAGTAATGAGATGAGATTTCTATAGTTATAAAAAGGTCAGTAACAGGCTCTGATGTTGCACCTCTAACTCTGCAGTGCTGTTAAATTGTGCCCATTGTAATGAGACGATCAGTAGCAGTGCAAACTTTCAACTTCCATTTGTACTTACACAGGATTTATCTTAAATTTGGTACAAATCTAATTTTACTTTAACTAAAACATGGAGCCATTTAAGTTCTGCTAATAATTATTAATTATAATTATTGTTAACAGTCAAAAACCCAAAGGAGAGCTCATTTTAAAATGTCTGTGATTCAACGGTAAAATGTAAATGACACTGCAGTGTTAAAACATCCAGTATCAGCCTTTTTCTGAACCATTAGGCACAATTATTGACAGTCTAATTAATTAATTAACCAACTACTTATTTCTTAGTTCAGCTCACTGCTCAGTGATGATTTACTGCAGATGAAACTAAAAAATAAGTGAACCTGTGACATATGCGCAGGCTAATAAAAATGAAAAGCGAGCACAGTACAAAAACACTGAACGTGTGTCATCACAGGAATATCCACTCTCCTCCACGCTGCCTTAAAGTCTGCTGCTTCCTTGTAGGAGGTCTCTGACTCTCTGAGTCTGAGGCTGCTGAGGCCAAAATCCACAACATCCTGTGTTTGTTAAGCACGAACCACCATTCAGTGGAGAACAGTGAGCCCCAACCGGCGCTCCAGCATGGACCACTGGCATATCACTCGCTGGTCCTCGAGTCCAGCCAAAACTTCTGTGGGACTTGACCTCGTCTGCACACACTGACCAATGAGCGTCCTCGTCAGGCTGGTCTCCTTTATTGCTTTGACAGTTGACGACTCTCCATCCTTTCATCAGCACGGTCACCATCTCTGCATCCACAGACGGTGACTACAAGCTCAGTGTGTCCACACAAACCATCACCCTTTTCTTCCTCATCCTTAGTTCACTGACAGATGTTAGTCACTGCTGGTTGGCTGCCTGCCTCCAGCTCCAATCCACAACCTGGCTGCACGACACCCAGCCATCGTTTTCCCTTGTATGGTATTTTGCACTTGTGTTCATTAGGGAATTTGAAGCTGCAACCTTTCATTCACACTTCCTAAAAAGCACAAGTCCATGCTCAGTAAGTTAGAATCATGAATTTGTAAGCACACTGGTTTTCTGGTTTCCTACATTTTGTAGAAATAAAGACACTGGTGGCGTCTTTCCATTGTTCATGAGGTGCAGGATGACCCATCTCCCTTTGAAGCAGGCCCCAGATACATCTGTCCTTCATAGATAGAACCACTGAGAAATCCTGGGAGTTTCCAAAAGGCTATACTGCAAATAGAAACTTGGCAGATGTTGCACCATGGTACTTAAGCACAGTGATTGTACATTGAGTCACAATGCTCATATCAGCTAATGTTTGGCTTGCTAACGTTTACTAATTAGCATTAATTACCATAGTTGGAATGTCTGGTTTTGCAGTAAACGTATCATGAAGCAGTGAACTTATTAAAAAGTTTCATCTCATGATGGTACTACATAAACATTCAGGGGATAACTATTAAAGTAATACATCCTGAAGGGGGACAGACAGTCATGGTGGCATTAGAGGAAAAAATGTAATTAAAAAAGTGATCACCAAATCTATTGTGTGGAGGACCATGACATCACTGTCTGTTTGAGAGGAACCGGCTGTTTCGACAAAAGTGTCCACACACCTGCATGGCTACAACAGGGCCACAGGCCTGTGCTGAAAACTTATTGCCGAAATAAATGATTGTTTGGCAATGTAATTAAAATATAACTGTCCTTAAAACTGCAGATTACCACTTACTTAAAACTGCAGGATACAAGGATACTGGTATCCAAAACTATGCTTTCCTGTAAGAAATGTGTTACAATGATGGGACGCTTTCCAGGCCGCGTTCTTTGGTGAATAACTGATTTGTATCACCTGTTAGTTTGCCAGACAGACAAACTGAGGTCATGGCTGTGAACAGAGGCGGATTTTCCACACACACACACATCTAAATCTCATCCCACCTTTTCACCAGGATGTACGGGAAGAACTCATTAGCTGAAAAAAAACAAAGGGAGCTTTGCAGTGCGACTGAGCATTTGCTCTTATGGGGACTAGATGGTGTTACAGCATCTTCAGGAATGTGATGCTGTAACTGAAAGCTCACCCCTCAGCTGTGGACTCAACTGTCTCTACTTTTTAGATGTGTGGGACCCGACTTGGATGCGCTCGGAGCAGGTTGGTCTCTATCCACTTCAATGATGAGATACATTGAGATGACAGTCCTCAGACGAGCGTGTGCATAAACCAAGATAAGAAAAGATTCAGAAACACTGAAGTTCATAAAGTTATTAAACTATTCTCCATGACCAAGTACGTGGGAATGTGAAGGGAGGAACTGATTAGACTAAACGTCTGGCCAAAATGTACATACACCGGATCTCTGATGGACAATCACTTACTTCACAGCAGAGATATTTTTCCACCAGTGTAGGAGATTATAATAAAAATAAAATTTAAAAAAATAACAATTGGCATTCCAACACATTTCATGCAGAAACAACAGGCTGTATTATTTCCTGAACGCTCACCAAACCACTTTTCCACATGAAGCTTCATTTACCAAATATAACCATACTTAGGTTGGGGAAACTGGCCACTTGAAGACGATAAACTTGATCTTGGGTTAGAGACCAAAAACCACTCGAAAACATAACAATTTTTTATGCAGTCTTTCATCTCTTTACGAGATTCTACTGACGATGGATTTTTGGATCCTCAAACTAATACTTAGGTTAACTAAAACAGCTTAGGTTTCTATCAAGAAGAATAAAAAGGGCATTGTGATACAGGATCGCACGAAGTTTTCACGTGAAAGGTTTGTTTTAGGAAAACCAGTCTGATAAACACAGTAGCAACATCAGCTTAATTCTAGCCTGCAGGTAAACAGCAGTACTGAACATTTTTACATTTGTTTCCTTCTGGTTAAATCAAAATGAATAATTAAAATTAATTATAACTACTTTGTAGTGTGGTAGTTAGTTTTCAGGTATATGTGAGAATATAAAAAAAAGCCCTCATTGTATACAATGATGCTAGAACTGTTAATTGGTCAGAGTACGTTCATGTCGAAGCATCTGAATGCTACTTGTAACTGAGCTGTCTGGCATGGCGCAACATTTATATCAAGAAAAGATTACCTGAGCAGAAGCCGCCTAATTAAAGGCGCCTTAATTTGTTCACAGTCATGAACAAATTGAAGTTTAAGTTTCATGAAGAAACATTTGACAGATGTGATTTTCATCACATAGCTCACTTGACTCTATTTACCAATACACAGCTCTACAGCAGGTGAGGACTGGGGTTTACAAATTGTAAGTGACTCAGACTTTTTAGTTTAGTTTTTTTCAGCCCGCAAGTTTTAAATGAAATTGGGCCACACAACGTGTTGAAGAAACTAGCTGAAAGAAAGTTCAGCTAATTTAAAAGTTCGGAAATCTACTTTGACGTGTTGATGAGCTGTGAGGCCACGAAACACCATTCGTGTATTTCGGTGGATGCAAAGTCACACATAACAAAACTGTCAATCAATCTGAAGGAAATGTGATCAAACTGAGAAATGGGTTTTTTCTTCTTGACTTTGGATCTTTGGGATAAGAAAATGATTTGCCTGAAACACTGTTCAGCTGTTATACAGTAGACTGGGCTCCCTGTACAGCGAGATCGCTGGGTGGACTGCTCAGCTGCTGCTGCTGCTAAAAATGTAAACCAGTCTAATGTATGGGATTAGAGAGATTCCCTAAACGCATGCCTGGTGGAATAGCCACTCAAATAAACACACACTCTCCAGCCTTCAATATATATCATTTTTATTGTACGGACAGAAAATTATAGTTTGTGAATGTAAAACATTCCCTGTCTGGCAAATGCGGAGCCAGAACAGGAAAGAAACGTGTAAAACAGGAAGTGAAACGGGGCGGTGGGTGGATAGATGATGTACAGAGGGGAGACGTTGGACCAACATGCTGAGATCTCACTTCTTCTGATGCCTGAGGAAAGAAAAAACACACACTGGTTAGAAGTGATTTATTCTATTGTGATTTTAAAAAGCACCAGTATGCGGAAAACAAAGACATTAAGAGATCAGTTAAAGATTATGATCGATTGCTGTGAAGTTAGACCATCTGCCATTTTTACTGAGCCCAACTGAATTTTGTAAAAGGGTGCAGGAAGAGACCAAAAGGTGGTCTGAATGATTCCCATGTTTACAACAACTTCACATCACTCATAACTCATATCAGTGGTTAAATGAGGGTTACGAACACCATGCGGTGGTAATATAACACCATTCAATTAGAGGTTAATTACTTTAAACGGCAGATTCTGGCTGACGCGAGGAATCCATGTTTGTGTGGTTTTCGGTGAGCGTTGAGAAAAAATGTGAAATCTCCACTAAGGGTAAAATTTCCACTGGGGAGGAGGGGACTCAGTGTGATGTGTTAAAATGCTCATCTCCGTCACATTCACTCACCAAGTTATGTTAACAGCTTTTAAAATTCACAAGCAGTTGTCAGTTCTAGTTGTATTTTAACACTGAATATATATTTTTGCAGCAATATTTATAAAAAAAATTATTTCTACTTTGCAAATTGTGTGTTTGATTTGGGGCATCATAATGTAGTAATTGATGTAGAATTTGTATATTAACACCATGAGAAGTGTGATGCACAATACAATTATAATTTATTATTTAGTAGAAACTATTTTATCTACATAAAGACAATAACAATCATATTACCTGTAAATGTTTGTAAGCAGAAACACAGTTTTACTAAGTTAAAGCACTAAAATACTGAATGGTTGACATTGCAAAGGGCGACTTTTTTTTCAGTTGATTAATTTTAGTGTTGGACTCCACACGATGTCAGAGAACAGAAGTATAAAAAGAATAACGGTGGTGGTAACAGTATAGCATCTAAGACAGGTGTGTGTAGAAAAATTGAGTTTTGACAAAGCCTCCACTAAGCTGCCTGTTAAGTGTCCTGCCAAAGAAGATGCAGAAACCAGATCAGTACAAACAAAACTGTTATTTTTGTTCATGGGCACATTTCTGTTTGAGCGTAAAACCTGTGATATTCCCATAACAGTTGGGTCACTCTAAACACTTGTCATGCTGCGCTACCTTTGGCACACAAACCTAACCTATAAAGTCAAGCTGACAATGATCTCTGCCGCGTTTAATCTGTCACACAGCACTTATACCTCATAAAGACATGACACAGAAAGCTCAGAGGCCCTATTTTGGTCATTGACACCTCATTGGTACCTTCATGTCACACACACACACACACACACACACACACACACACACACACACACACACACACACACACACACACACACACACACACACACACACACACACACACACACACACACACACACACACCAGGTGTGATGTCCTTGCAGTGGTTTATGAACTCAGCTGCACTGTGAATTAGGCCTCTCCTGCACATGCTCAGTGCGGTCTTCCTGTGCAGCCTGCAGGCCTCGTAGACGGTGGTGGCCAACGCCAGACACACATCGGCCAAGCTGGGATTCTTCTGAGCATGCTCGGTCAGGATGTCGCCCAGATTCTCAGAGAAGGTCAGTCTGGGAGGACAAAGACGTTAAAGACCAGCAGAGACAATAAAAAGTGTTCACGCTCAGATGACCTGTGCTGTTTACTTGTTGTGGGTGAAGGCGTGGGTGACGAGCTGTGAGGCGCCGTGCTGAAGGGCACAGTGGACAACCTGCAGGGAGAGAGGAGCTGACAGCACGTCACCGGCCGGGGCAGTGACCAGCAGGGCCTGGGAGAAAGACAGGAGAGGGGGGACCAACCCTGGTGGACCCTTTACATCTAGGAGGAAATTTAAGGAGTCTGTCTGTCTTTCTGTCTGTCAGCTCTTCAAGGAGCAAACTGATGATGTTCAATGGATAATGTGTCCTGTTGTTATGATTCATCTTCTGCTCATTAAACTGTTTAAATCCCAGACTGACACAGTTTGTCAGGAGCTAAGTGAGGATTTTCATAGATACTGATGTTAGTATGTTATGTGTGTATACTAACTGTATGATGATACACAGGTGACGTCTCTCTACCTGGGGAGGCTCATGTTAACACTCTCACCACTACAAGCTGGACAGGAACATACTATACGCCATGTTAGTTGGTTAGTTCTCTTTGTGTTGCCACCTTTAAACATCTCCATGGTGTCGAGGTTCCTCAGGACTCCTCTGGGAGATCTGGCAGCGAGGAGAGCAGCTTCCTCGTACTGAGCCGAATCAAAGAGTTCAATAAACCTGACGGAACAGAGAGAAGAGGAGGAAAAGATTCAGAGTCTACAGGTGTCAGAAACTTATCAGAACTCGTTGGTGAAGGCAGCACCTGTGCAGGTAATCTGTCAGGAACTCTGACTCATCGACTCCTCTCGGTTCCTCGTCCTCAAACAGCTCAGCATCGATGCTGCGTCCATCATCATCTGTTGCTGCGTAAAATGTTTAAATATTTAATAAATGACACCTTTACTCCATCCTGATGTCCCAAATACCAAGACAAATGATACAGGAGGAATATCTGAATATTAAATACTGCTGAAAATGTGCTTGTTGAAGATTTGACTCTGTAGCACAGTGACCTGGTGCTTCCACTAAAATATAAGACACTTACTTGTAAAACCTTCTAAGCATGTGGCAAAACACCATGGGAGACTGAAACTACCTGTTCTCAGACACTTATATTAAATTATATTTCTGATTTTCACTGGTTCAGTGTCTCACTCATCAGTTTGATGTTCTCCAATGTGGAACCCAGGAGTTTCTCCAGAGGAACCTGCTGTCCCTCCTCCTCCCAGCTGGACAGACAGTCCCATACAAACCTCAGACGTTTGTTTCTGCAGGCAGACAAACAAGATGCGTTTTAGTACAGAGCTTTGTCCACAGTGTCTCAGCTGAGCTACATGAAATCTTTCCTGCCTCTATGCTCTAGTTATTTCTCACCAATATTTTCATGTCTCTCTGTTCTAGCCTAAAACAGGTCTGATACCAGTCTAGACAGAGGTTTGAGTGTTTCTGCTCTTACAGGACTTTCAGTCGGTCGTTCTCGGTGCTCAGCTGGCCTCTGTGGTGCTGAGCGGCCGGCAGCTTGGCCTCCAGCTCAGCTTTGACCTCCACAGAGACGCAGTGACTCTTTCTGTCCAGTAAAGCAGCTCTCTGTTCCTCAAGATGCTTCAGGTGCCTGACCAGAGCCTCAGCATCCTCAGACTCTGCCACTGTCAAACCTGGGACATGCAACATGTTTTAATACAGATGATAGAGTACGACTGTCTGCAGTCCACTTCTGACATACATCATGTATCTTTAGATTTTCTTTGTTTTAACTGAGTTTTTGGTATTTGTTATTTTCTAATTGTATTATTTTGTATTTATGTTTGTTTTATTTTCTTTTGAGCTGTGAGCAGCTTTAACATATGATTCCCTCCAGGTTTAATAAAGTTTTGTGTACTTGCTTTCTGTTTCTTTGTACCAATTTTGCACACTAGTTTTGTGTCTTTCTGTCTCTGTGTAGTTGTTTTTTATGTTTTTAAACACATTTTGTTACTCTGTGTAATCTTTTTGCATCTTTTAATGTTCATTCTCAGTCTTTTGTGTTGTTCTGCATCTTTTCTAGGCACTTTATGTCTCTGTCTAGAAAATGGTAGTAGTTATCCATAGTCATTTTGCATGTATATGTACTAGATCTTGGTGGGTTCATAGTTACTTTAAGTCTCTTTGTAGCTGTTTGTAGCTACTACTCTTTGCAGTAGTAGTTGTGTATTTGTGTTGCTTGTCTTATGGCTTCTTAGTTGTTGTTTCTCTACAATCATTTTTCATCTCTTTGAAGTTGTGTTTCACATTTTGTGTGTTTATTTCAAGTTGATTTCTGCATCTGTGTATCTGCAGTAAACTGCAGTAGAATCTGCAGAATCTCTGCAGTTGTGTTGTAGACATTTTGTTTCTCTTTGTGAATATTTTACATCTCTTTGTGGTTATTTTATCTCTGTGTCATCCTCTGATTAACATTTAAACAAAGCCAAAACAAACGCACTGGTACCGCTCATACAGTACCAGGTATCCAGATGCTCTGCTCCTTTAAGGATCTTTGTCTCCTGATCTCCTCTTCAAGTTCGGCTGTTTCTCTGTGAAGGGCAGAGATTCTGAAGAGAAACAAAGAGGGAAATCACAAATCAGATAATACATTGTATATAAAACATTGACTCTTAAATTATTTCACTGGTTTTCTTTTGTATACAAATATATTTAGAAAAATATCTAAACCTATAACATCTTCAGAAAGACAGGACGATAGCAGAAGCACCTGTCCCTCAGTTGGGCGGCTCTTCTCTGGCAGGTTATCAGGGATTTTGGGTGTAATGTCAAAGTCGCCAGAGTTCGCTGGGCAGCCTTGGCTTCTTCCTCCCTCTTCTTCAGTTCCCGGATTGTATCGTCATATTCAGCCTTTATGGTCAACAGAAGTCTTTTATAGGCCGTCGATCGTGCTATCACCTGTCAGAACCAAGTCGAGAAGCAAAAACAGACTTAGAAAAAAACAAAACACGGTCACAGACAACAAGTTAAGAAAATGCAGATTTAAAACTGAATTTACCCCCTGGTGTTTTATAATTTCTCTGATGAAGACTTTCAAAGGACTTTGCTTTGCATCTCTTCCTGCTTGATTAGTTTTTGTTTCTCTTGATGGTCATTTTGAGTTTCTATGTAGGAATTTTACATGTTTTTCTTGTTGCTTTTTTAATTATCTTTAAATAATATAATAGATTACTTTGCTTCAGACTCAGTCATTTTGCATCTCATGCAAGTCTTTCTGGGTGACCTTCTAGACATTATTTCCTCTCTTGGAGGTGATTTTCGTAACAGTTTATAGTCATTTTCCATCTCAGTGTCTTTCTGTAGTCATTGGAGTTGTGTAAACGCCATTTTGAGACACTTTGCAGTAATTTTGTGTCTTGTCACAGTGGTTTTGGAGAGTTTCCGTAGCTTTATAGTGGTATTGTTTCTCTTTCTCTCTCTCTGCAGCTGCAGTTTTGTCCTTTTTGAATCTGTGTAGTTATTTTGTTTCTTGTTGTTCAGGTTTAGGATCATATAGTGGATTGTTTTCATCTCTTTGTGGTGCCTTTCAGTCTGTTTTGTATCTTGTAGTGTTAGTAACTAAAGTATTTATTAACCATTATTAAAGCTATTTGTTTCTCCTTATAAACATTTTCAAAAAGAGCTACATACCTGCTAAATGGAACAGACTCTGTTAGGTAAATACCTTATTAAACACAGAGCGGTAGATCATGTACCGGAGCTCGTCCGGACCCTCTTCTGGACACTGCAGGTACCGTTTCTCATGTTCAGTAAAGTCACACAGAGACTGGAAAAACCTTTCGTCACTCGCAGATGTTAAAATATCGGGTGTTTTCTGTCTCTGTTGTCTACTTGAAGACGAACTGCTGGTGTTTACTGTGTCAGACATCCTTATTTACTCATAGTTTTATGCTAACACATTAGCTAACACTTTTCAGTTTTTTTTCTTATCGGACTCCATTTGCAAACACCATGGTTACTATGGTTACCGCGAAAGGGCACATGGGAAATGAGTTTTAAAGGATTTGATTTTTGCTTTCTTTTTTCCAGTAGACTAGAAAATGTACAGTTTTATTTTTAAAATAGCACAAATACCGAAACTGATGATAAAATATGTCAAAGAGCCACTAAAGCGACAATTTAAAGGTATTTTCGCTCAGGCGCAGTAAAGGCTACCTACCCCGTGCAGGCGGGTGCAGAAAACCCCGTCGCTCGAACCGAAAGCCCTCTTCTCATGATCCGCCATTAGGAGTGAACCGGTGGTAAGATCGTGCTCCGTGTTTCAACCGATAATTCTCATAAATAACGATATTAGGGAGAACGTTTAAGCACAAACAACAAATCTAAAGTCTTGTATGTGTTTCTGATGTAGGTGGATTGAACGCCAGGATGCAGATTTTCGTCAAAACCCTCACGGGGAAGACTATAACCCTCGAGGTGGGTGAGCCGGGCTGTGATGGAGGCTAGCTGCGCTCAGTGGCTGCAGTTTTCCTGAAAGTTCATCACGTTACTGTCCAATAAGGCAGAATTCATGACTGTTAAGATGTATTAAGACGTATTAGTCTTACATTAACAGCTGTGGTGTTCGTAGCTCTTCAGTGGAGTGGATGTTAAAGATCTGTCGCACTTTGTACTCGAAGCTAAGTGGCTAAGCTAACTAGCATTTCCTCAGCTCCGTAAACACGTGTGTTTCCTTCACATCCCTGAATAATGTGTTTAACAGGCTAAAATCAGTTTTATAAGTTTGCTCTTCTTATTAAACATAACCTGACTCACCTGTTCCCTCTGTCTCCTGCAGGTTGAGCCTTCAGATACTATTGAAAATGTCAAGGCCAAAATCCAGGACAAAGAGGGTGAGTTGATGACAGTTCAGTGTTTCTTGTTGTAGACAGGAAAGAGGAGTCATAGTGTCTCAGTAGTAATGATAATAATGTGACATAATTATAATAAAGTCAGTGATGTGTTGACTTGTGCAGTTTCACAGCCAGAAAGCTTAAATATGCAGGTTCTGACCCGATGTGAGGGCTGGACAGTTGCGCTGTTTACTTACTGTAGTTTTAACTACTTTAGGACTGTGTGAAGATCTGCTGGGATTAGTTTGTCTCCAGCGACAGACGAGAGGTTTTTGCTAATCTGACGATCACCTGAATATTTCAGTAGCTAAGACCAGAACAGTGCTGCAGTGTGGAGGAGAACTTGTTTAGGTTGTCAGTGTAGGAACTGAGACTCTACCTTCATGAAACTGTCAAAGGTTTAAAATTTGTGTCACAGCTCAGCCTGAAGCAGCTCTGCTCTTTCCTCCTGACATTTTAAAGTCTAATTCAGCCGTTTAGGATCCTGACATTTAAATCTTGGTGCCTACAACTCTGATCCACTGTCGGTTCTGTCGGCAGGTATCCCTCCTGATCAGCAGAGGTTGATCTTCGCTGGAAAGCAGCTGGAGGATGGCCGCACACTGTCCGACTACAACATCCAGAAGGTGAGCTGAAGGCTGGAGGAGACGTGTCCAGTCGCTTGTTTACTTTAGAGACCAACAGCAGCATCAGTGTCCAGAGGTTTTTAATCTAATGAAGACGGAAAATGTTTGTATGTGACGACCTAAAGAGTAACAGAACAAATACTTCCAGTGTTGTACAGGCTGCAAAGTTGATTCCTAAGTTCTGATTTAATGTGAGACTGTGCAGTGTCGTATCTGTGTGGACCGTCTCAAACTGCTCGCTGGATGTCGTGCAGTCGTTCGGGTAATAAAACAGAACGAGATGTTCTGACGTCTTTGAGCCCCGAGTAGAGAAAGCACAAGGCCTGAGCTGGTAGTGATCCAGTTTAGAAGCTGCTTGAAGTCTGGACTGTGGTTCTGAGGCAGGTTTCTGATGCATGTCTCTTCTCCTCAGGAGTCCACCCTGCACTTGGTGCTGAGACTGCGTGGTGGTGCCAAGAAGAGGAAGAAGAAGTCCTACACCACCCCCAAGAAGAACAAGCACAAGAGGAAGAAGGTCAAGCTCGCTGTGCTCAAATACTACAAGGTATGAACATGTGAATCACACACACACACACAGTCAACAGTTTGATCATCAGAAACTTTAGAGTCGCTGTCTCTTCTCCGCAGGTGGACGAGAACGGTAAAATCCACCGGCTGAGGCGCGAGTGTCCGGCTGACGAGTGCGGCGCCGGCGTCTTCATGGCGAGCCACTTCGACCGCCACTACTGCGGAAAGTGCTGCCTCACCTACTGCTTCAACAAACGTGAGGACAAGTAGACAGGGACTGAAGGTCGAGAAATAAAGACGAAAACATTTGACACAACTCGGAGGCTCCGTGTCGTTACTGTCGTGTTTGATTTAGTGAACTGACGAAGATGCGATGAATATGGTTTAACGGTTTGAACAATATACAGAAAAATAGTCTCTAACACCTGAGTAAACTCATTTTAAACTAATTTTAGACCATTAGTGAAGAAAACCTTTGGATTATGAAAATCAGTTGTACAAACACTGGATAAAATATTATGAAATTTTATATTCAAATGTAAGTAAAATGTTAAATGGTCACATCTGAGGACCTGAATGTCCTAAAAAGATAAATGAAAATGTCTGTTTTTTCTTCACATTGTGAACTTAAAGAGTGAAAGTTATGACTAATATGAGAAAATGTTTGAATAATTTGAAAGTATATTAAATTTGTAGTTATTAAAAAAAGACTGACAAATTATATTTAAATTTGTTTTTTGCCGTATAAATGAATCATCTCATCTTAATTAATAGTGAAATGTGCACATGCTGTAACTGCTGCAGCCGAAGTCAGTTTGTTCTAGAGGTTAAATTATTTGAGTACCTAATAAATTGGCCACTGAGTCTAATTCTGGACCATATGAAGCAGTTATTTACAGTTTTTAATTTATCAGGTGTTAATTTCTATATTTTGGTTCAAAGTTTAGATTTGTAATTCACAGAAAAACAAGTTTAAGTTTCCCACCTTCAGATTGAGACAGATAAAGGTTTATTAGATTTAATGCCACCAACACTCATTTGTTTTCTGAACCACTGTAAACGACTCGCAGGGGTCACAGGTGAGCTGGAGCCTATCCCAGCCGTCATACAGGCGAGAGGCAGGGTACACCCTGGACAGGTCACCAGTCTATCGCAGGACATGCCACCAACACTGAGGTTCAATTTGTTTCTGCTAAATTAGTTTAATAAAAAGCTAAAATGCTTCATCTTCCACTAATAATCACATACTGAATTCTGTGTTTGTGTATAATTATTAATTTATTTTATTAATCTTTAATAATGTTTCCTTGATAATGAAAATCTAAATGACTCAGGTGAGCCTACCTGGTTCCTTTCTAACATGCAGTATCAGTGTTTGTCCAGTGGATGGCGCTCTGCTCAGAGACAACAGCTGCAGAATCCAGCAGTTTTAAAGCTGTTTAATGAGGAAGATCATTTGTGATGCAAAGAAAAAGGAAACAAAAACAAGTAAAATTATTAAAGGATTTTTTTTGGAGTTTAAATACAAGGAAAAAAGATTTTATTCTGAAAGTACATCTATAACAGAATTCTAACTTTAATTTGAAAGTGCATGTTTTTAAGTCAAATATTTTATTCTGTAAAATCAAATTATTCTAAAGGACATGTCTTTAACTGTTGTAACTTTTAAGTGAACATCGTAAAGACTTTGAGCCACATGTCTTTATTTAACGTTTAGATTTTTTATTAAGACTTTTAAAATCCAGAATTATGACCAGCAAGCACAGCTGTGATATAGTTCAAGAATAAAATACAGTTTTACTAATTCCTGTATTTGCATTTAAAAACAAGAAGAGAGAAGAGAAGAGCAATGTCACATGGATTTAGTTTGTTTCCTCATGAGTTACATGTCACAAGGCTCCATGATGTGGTTTCCTCTTCTGACCTTCACACCTGACCCGATCCAGCTGATGACAAACCTGCCTGGGAGGGTTTCAGTGTCAGGATGGAGGGATGTGGATGCACACATGGGGCTTCTCATCCTGGCAGGTGTGTACTGGTCCAGAGGGGAAGTTAACCACAACCTGTGGGATGACCACAGTGGGAGACTGGTCTTCAGGGACATCACATCATAAGTGCCGGCCTCTGACTCAATGACCGACTCAGGAGGAAAAGCTTCCTGTTCTCCAGAACATATGGGACAAGTGGACAGAGCACCTCCCTCACACTGTAGCTGCAGGAGGCAGAACGCTGGGTGTGCGGTTTGCTGATACTTGATACTTGACACTACCCTCAAGTACTCGCAAAACTTCTCAGATACCACAGAGCAGAGGAGATGAACAGGAAGTAAAGACACGTGACTGATAGAGGATCCGGTTAATTTTAGTTTGTGTTAAACACACAAACTAATTAATTATGATTTAACAAAAACTGGAAAATATTAGATCCATTTGTGTTAATTTAAAACAGATCCTCCTTCTGTGGTGGTGCCCAGAGACAAAGTATCTATAAAAGGAAACGCTGCAGATTCAAAACGCAGCAAACACACTCCAGGCAGTCAGCAGAGTTCTGTTGTATATGAAGAGTTCAATAAAAGTGCTACGTCCACTAAATGTAGTGAGAACAAAGAGCAGTCAGTTCTTCATAACCATTCTGCCTAATCACCAATATTTCCCATGAGTCCATGTGGCCCATCTGAGCACCAAACAATTATTTCAAAATTGAACTTCAATCTTAAAAAGTCATTTGTTACATTGTTTTAAATTAACCTCTATTTCCTTAGGAGAAGGAGGAAACAAAATATATTCTTTCCTCATTCATCTAATGTAGTTTAGTATAGTTAAGTCTTTATTTTCTTTTAGCAGGATTTGGGTAGAAAATGTGTGATAAAATATTTCTGTCACAGAACCTGTATCTTCTATACAGAACAGTTTCAGTTTAGTTTAGTTTTTCTCCTTTCACCACTGAGATTAACCAAAGATGCATCAATGGTCATTGGTTGTTCTGGTGTGAGCCACTGGGCCACATCAGATTTAGGACGTGTGTTTGCTGCACTTTGCATTTTGCAATGTGTTTCCTGTTTGTTTGTGCTTTTGCTTTTGTGTTTTGTCCCTGGAGGCCACCGTATCCTTCGTCATGGTAAAAAACATAAACATTCACAGAGAATACTGAAATCTAGAAGCGGTGGAGTGCGACCACATACAGATCGGACCGACCCAGTTTGCTGGTCCTGGCAGAAACTCTGGTTCTGAATGAAGCTGCAGATGTGTCTGTTGACACAGAGGTGTCTGTCGTGCAGGCAGCAGACACTTGGTCTCTGCCTCAGGTGCAGGAGTCAGGACTTACTGTGTAACACCTGAGGTGAAATGTGCAGACACAAGTGAGTCAAAGTTACTTTACACTGTTTTATAGAAAGATGCATTAGTGATGGTTTCCATGTAAATAAAGTTGTTGTGATGTTGTTCCTGACTCAGCTCAGACTCCTGCTCTACCCGACCCGCCTCCACCAGCAGCTCTGAAGTCACAGTGGTTTCTCTGTTGTTACCTGTGAACTTTGACCTCACACAGTGAAGAAACAGCAGCTCAGGTGGTTTCACACTCGGCTTTATTGTTTTATAAAAGAACAGATGAGCTCAGGTAACATCAGCAGCGGACTGAGGTCCAGTCCTCAGCTCGGTGTCAGTGCAGCAGCATGCAGTGTAAAAGGCTTCCTGATACCTGTCTGACAGGAGGTGGGCGTAGCCTGGTGATTGACAGGGAGGGGGCGGGGCATGTGGCACACACCTGACTTGAGTGAAGCCCTCCCACACCAACCAATCAGAGTGTGGGTGCCCACGACCTGATTAAATACGAGGACTGAGCGGGATGCAGAGGCAGTGTAACCATGGCAACATTAGGGGGGATGAGGACGAGGGCTTCTATTGGTTAGTGAGGTTCAGGGACACACGTTAGATCAATAGTGTTTGTTTAGGGTCACAGGTCACAGCGCTGACGGCTCCGTCGGTGGATCTGAAGAGGAAGAGAGAAGAGTCAGACTAAACAGAAACGACTCTGACAACAACAATGAAGCTGTTAACAAGTGTTCGACACATAAAGTGTGAAGGAAACGTCAGGACGACACCTTCAGTTTCAAAACATCATGATCACAAATCCTGCTTCATCCTGACCATCGTTAGTCACATTAGTCTGTTCAGTGGTGACAGACGGACCTGACTGGACATATCTCATCGAACCACGAGGTCCGGCTGGAGACAGTTAGTTTCAGCTGAGAGGATGAAGCCAGTGACAGTAGCAGCTCTGATCTTCTCTGTGCCACGTGTTAAACCACAGTTTCTCACCTACTGAGCTGCCTGTTCGGCCTCTTCTCCTCCTGCTTGTGTCTTCGCAGAGAGGTCAGCCTGCAGGAGAGACACAGCAGAGGTCACACACTCCGGGCTCGTCCGGTCCGTTCGCACACAAAGCTTCATTCCTCCCAGAACCAGTTACACAGGAGCAAACGCTGACATGAAGCTGGCTGCTCTCTGACTAAATTTTCTTCCTACACTGAAGCCTGCAGCTGCAGCTCGTCTGGTGGTGAAACACTGGTTTGGGAGAAGTGCAGCTTTGTGTCTGAGCACTGTGATGCAGGAGCTGCAGGAGCTACAGGAGCGGCAGGTGCTGCAGGATCTGCAGGAGCTGCAGGAGCTGCAGGTGCAGCAGGAGCTGCAGGAGCTGCAGGAGCTGCAGGAGCTGCAGGAGCTGCAGGAGCTACAGGATCTGCAGGACAAAGCCACAGATTGATTCAGGTTTTAGCTGAGAGAAGTGAAGCTGGAGGAAACGTTAGTGGTTAGAGAACAGAGTTAGAGCTGAGCGTTCTGATGCTTCTTTACTTCATGCGTTTATCTACGAGCAGCATGGGAGGATCGGATCAAGCAGCGCCTCAGTGTCAGTGGTTAGTCGCAGTAGAAGTACTCAGATACTAATACTAATACTACAGTGACTCTGTGCAGCGACATTCACTTTACTGTCGGAGACTGAATCCTGCTGCTCAGTGTTTGTCACATTTAAAGTTCACTCACTCATTAAAGTCATCGTGTTTAAAGTGAACAGTAACTGTCTAGTTAGTAGCAGCTCCTCAGTAAACACACCAGCACATGAACAGCTGAGCAGTGACTTTCCTCACAGGCTCCATTTAATCTTTAGAAACTCAGGTTAATCTGAGTCTGTAGAGTAACTGCAGTTTTTTAAATACGGAAGTAGAAGTACTTTAACTGCGTCTGTTGCTAATAATACTACTAATGACTCTAATAATGATAATACTACTAATGACTCTAATAATAATAAAACTACTAATGACTCTAATAATAATAATACTACTAATGACTCTAATAATAATAAAACTACTAATGACTCTAATAATGATAATAGTACTAAAGTCCTGTTTGAAGCTGAGTCCTGAGTCATGCAACCAGTCAGTCACTCAACCCCCCCGACCAATCAGGCACCTCCTCAGTCACTGGTCCCGCCTCCTCCTGCTCCCAAAGATTAGTGAATGAAAAACAGGAGAAATTATCACCTCAGATTATAATCTGATATATTAGCAGTATAAACGCAGTATATTTACTTATAGTATAAAATATGATTGA
>OMLM01008778.1:6283-33687 GCA_900302695.1 Helostoma temminkii
ATGACAACGTGCATGTGAGTGTTCATTTGTTTTACAGTACTCAGTACATGAAGCTGGCTACATTAAGTGTTTAAACTTTGTGGATAGCCTTGAAGAAGGTGCAACAAGCAAGGCTATCAGTCAGTAAACAATCTTTTCAGTCTACGCTGTAGAAAGTGAGACAGAGTAACAGATCAATACTACATTCCCCCTCTGCAGCAAATCAACAAATATACCCAGAGGATCACAGAGGGACAATTGTAAATTGGCTTGATACAGTGCAGGTACTTTGTCCATCAGTGAAGGTGATATAACTTCTGATGCCTGCAAAAGTCATGGTTTACAGTATAATAGAGTTTGAGTAAAGACCAGTGGAGAAACTCTGTAATGAATGCTGCTGTATAGCTACTTGCATGTGCAGTTTTTGTGTTGTGCTCTAATCCACTTCCACAGAGCATTGTGGAAAGACTCAGGCAGGCTTTGGATTAGTGTGAAGAAAATAGTACGCTATTTAAAAATATAAACTCACTTTAAAAAGGAAATCAGTCATCAACTCTAACCAATGAGCTTAGTCTATTTTTATCATATTGTCAGAAAAGGCTATTCAGGTTGGAAGAAACATTTAAAAATTGATATGTATCGGATAGAGAGAATATAGGCTATCAAATATTCAGGTGTGATAATCTTCCAGGAAGCTGTTAAAATTACATCTTGCAATTCATCTGTGCCCTCCTTCACGTTCGGTGAGTTATAAGCATCACACTTGTTAATCGGGTCACGTTTTTTCCCTTTCCCTGCTCAGCCGGTTACGAAAGAAATGTGAGCCAGTATGAGAAAATGCAATTTAATGAACCATCTCTGTGAGCAGTCCAGAAGACTGGGATGTAGATTACTGTAATGAAAAAGAGGATAGAGCTTACTTTCAGATGAACGTCACCAAAACGCAGACGATGGCTTGAAAGCTGTTAAAAGTGAGTTTAATTTATCACGGTCTATTACAGCATGTACAAGCTTTCATGATCAAGGCAATGACCCGTTTTCCCAAACAACCACACAGTATGTGGTTTGAACACACTGTGGGAGTGGAAATGTATTGGGCTTGATTTATCAGGCAGTGAGTGTGCTCTGCTGTAATAACATGTAATCTTCAACATGATCTGTCTCTGATTTAAATTTTTGTTCAATTTTACATTTTTTCTTCTTTCAGTATTAATTCTTAATGCACTGGGATGTGCAGACCTGATGTTCTTATACTTTAATATCAGGCACATGTTTATTTAACACACATTATTTGGATAAGTAGAATTATGCGATATTTCTCACAGCATGTTCTTGCTGTGTTTTGTGCCTCTTGTTGTTTTAACAGGGGGCTGTTAGAGGTGAAGGCTTTGCTTTTCCTTGCCAGAGATGCCAGAGTCACTGTGATACCAAACTTGTATTCCTGTGAAGTCTTGAAAACTCTGTGGTTTCTGTTAAAGAGCAGAATTTCATCTTCTTACCTTGCAGGTTATAACAGTGCCATTTTAGTAGTCTTTGGTGTCTCTGTCAAATTTCTTCACCTTGAATGCCTTTAAGTCTTTATGGAGAACCTCAATAGTCGAGTTATTTCATGTGTGATAGCAGTGATTGTCTCCAGGTTCATTTTTCTTCAATTTTCTTCTCCACTTGCTGTGTGTCTTGTAAATTTTTTCTCAGTTTTATTTTTCATGGTCAAAAGTTCTAAGAAGCACATAATACCCTTTTTCACTAAGACTGAAAGTCCAAAACAACTATATCGTCGCTGGGAGTTTTAACTAAAGAGGTGCATGATTTTTTATGATACCTAGTCTTCAGTGGAGCAGGTTCACACCAAGCCATTGTATCTGTTTTTGTTTCAGGTTACATATACAGTATAACTTCATCAAGAAACCAGAACTGTAAACAATTGAAGGTGATGTTTCATATCTATCATTTTAAACATACCCTCCTTTGCCATTTGTTCATAAGTTTTGATGTCTAAGTTGTGCCATACTAATTCATTAGATGGGTAGAGCCTGTACCCATATTGCTAAATTTTTGCACCAGTGGGCAATAATCCCAGTTAGGGCAGGACTGATAACCAACAGTTTGCTTTGACTGATGAACTTAATAATTTGCCCACAAAACCCCTGATTTATTACAATTACTGCATGATCTTTTTTAGCTGAATCTTGGAGAGATTCAGTTTTATCTATATTACACCAATATATAACAAAGATAATCTCAAGGCACTTTTTTCTTAACTATATAATTGAGTACAGCCAACAGACAAACCTTAGATAGTTCTGCCAATAATACTCCAGACTGTAGCAATGGTCAAAATGACCAGATTTATACTACATGTAGTTGTAGCCTGATTAACAGCTGTAAGTAGTTTCTTTTTCAGATTACCTCCTTCATGTGCCATAAGGGGGAGAGAAGAAAATAGTTCATAATGTGATCAAAGCACTTGAAATACAATCCACAGTAATTTTGAACAGGCATGGGATGTGTATTAACTCTAATCACGCCAGAAGTGTCCTTCCAAGTTGTCCATTAGAGTCTGCAGTTGATAATGCACTTGACATGTGGGTCATTCTTCTTTCATGTCACACTGGCTCGATGGATTTATTATTGATGGTATGTTGCTATACTTTGGGATGGTGTCAGCAGTCTTTTCCCACAGGCCAATCATTTTGTTGGCAAGACTATCATCTGCTGGTGTCTCAAAGGGAACTCTCAGACATCAAAAACCCACAACGCTTCACGTTTTATGGAACCTGCCATTTTTGATGTTTTGCCCTTTTGTCATAATACTGTCTGAAAGGCAACATTTTCTCTTTATATGCAGCTTTAAAACCCTTCAGACTGGCATTTTATGAGATGTGTGCCTCAGAGTTTATCAGGGAATTTTACCTAAATGTCCTTTATATCGCTATACTGTAGACCTGTATACTGCAGTGATGATTCATCACAAAATGGTTGCCAAAAATGTCTTGGCCTTGCTTGCTTGCCTTTAGTACAGTACCAAACACATCCAGGCACCTGTCTATGTCTGAAATGTGGTGGATCTATCTCTGTGTGTGCCATGAGCATCAGAGCTGTCTCTGATGGCTATACAAAATCACTGTCATAGCGCACAACTTATTTGCCTTTTTCACAGTCCCTTTAGAATCAATGGCATGTAAGCAAAATGGTTACAATAGCTGCAAGCAAAGAGCAGGCTATTATAGCTGTCGATAGTTTGGCAACCTCTTCAAGTAAACAAAACTAAAATAGTGTAAGGGTGTAAGTAATTTCCATTAGACAAGCCAGCGTCATGTATGTATATTTATGTCATATGAGTCATTCTGATTGGTTCAAGCTAATTTGCATAATGCAATGCCTGCAGGGATTTTTTTATGGGGAAGAAAGAAAGTAAATGAAGATAATATGAAAGGAAGCTCACAAGGAAAAAATAAACATTACTCATTAAATAAATATCATACTACCTTTATTTTCATCCTAAGTAAAAAGGTACTGTTATTGAGTTCATATGTATTTCACAAGACCTCGAGACCTGCCTCATTTTTAAACACACCAGTGCTGCAGTGATTAGATTAGATCCTTAGCGTTGAGCCTTTTGACAAATGTAAATCCACCTTAGCTACATTTGTATGAGGAAAGGCAACGTTTTGAATCAAAGAAAATGACATGAAACCTGACAGGCTGCAGGTTAGGCTGATGAAGGTTCAACCAAGCCTGCAAACATAGAACTAAGACGAGCTGAGTCTGAGATATCCTTTTACAACCACCCTCAAGCTGAAATTTACATGGTGAGGACCCAAGAAAAGCTCATTTGTCTTTCAGCATCCACCCAAAAGACAGTTTTTACTCTTTTATTTTTTATCCAATTTTTAATTCATAGAAAAGTCTATGGAAGGAATGGGAGTGCGCATTGTGCTCCATAGAACTAAATCAAACTCTCTACAAAAGCGTTACCCAAAATGATTATTATTTTGGTCCTTAGAACATATCAACTTCAAACTGTTCAAACTAATGTTCAAGTGCTGTCTAACTTCTTGTTGAGCTATTTACTGTATGTATGGCTGGACTAATGAAATATCACTATAATACTGAAACATGATAAAGGATTTATTATTATGTCTATTCAAGCATTAAACCAAACACACCAGCACCTTGATCTTCAAATGAACCCAGGGTGGAGAAGTCCACAAAGGTCAGTCTTTTTCTAACCATTGATCACTCTGTAGATCAGTGCCAAAAACCAGTAATAAAAAATATAGAGTCAAGGACTGCTAAATCCAATCACTAGAAGCCAAAGGGACTATATCATTCCCTGTGTCAAAGGATTTTATGATTTGGAACAAATTGAATTGGTGGTGGTGCTGTAAAACAAAGTGAATTGTTCAGATATAGTCAACATCGGGATTTGATGATGAAGATGTGGGAGCCAGAAACACAACAGTGCAAGTTTATAATTACTGGATCAAAAACTGAATATGAAAAGATGTGAATGTAGTCACAAAGAGGAGAGACAACAAAGACAAACTTGTGCAAAAAAAAAAAATGAAAGTGTTAAGTTCAGGAACTTGTTCCCCAGCCAACCGGGACTTTGAGTTGCCTGGTTACCCGGTTGCAGCTTCGAAAGTTTGGAGGGAGTTTTTGTTTTTGTACTTTTGGTGACGTGAAGGTTGATCTCTTTTCATTTGACAGCCTCCCCAAAGTGCTGGGCATCACTTGCTTTTTCACTTTAGATCTGACACTGTTTTGACTGCATCAAGTGTTTATACCTATGTTTTTATAGAGGGAATATTTTGCAACGTTATCTTAACATTTGCTTAGTTTAGCTGTTGTCTGTTAAGTTTTTAATGCACATAATGACATTAATTTTACTGCAAATGAAGATTGTAGTAATTATCATTTAGCAGCACTGCATCCTACATCTTTTGACAAACCTTTATTAGAAAATGAACAACGTGGCATTCAATCATACTGTTATCTTGTTCACTTATGTGTTTATTTCCCTTTGATGACATGTTCTTGGTTAGAGAGTCATTGTTTTGGGTGTTGTTGCTCATCATCTGTCAGAGATCATTTGTCAGTCATTGTGTGTGTGTGTGTGTGCGTGTGTGTGTGTGCACTGTGCTGTATGCAGACTCTGTTGACGAAGGTTTTTGTGTAGGTGTTACTCCTCTCTCTCTCTGATCGGCAATGTTGGCTATTGCTGCTCATATTTACCCATTTATTCTGTTTATTCCAAACAAGCTGCTGCTGCACCTGTTATAAAAAAATATATCACCTCCAGTGCTCCTGACGGTTTCCTTCTATGCTTTACACAAACCAGATGTTTAGACTTTCTTAAGCTTTCTTTTTCACTAACAGCTGAATTCATCCTGTAGTTCTTTATCAGTCTCTATCAAAGAATATTGTCATATTTGAATCCTTAATGTAAATGTTGTCTTAGCATGCAGACAGATCATGAGGTTTCATAATGTACAGCATATTACTCTTTTCTTTGAAGATTTACTAAAATGGTTACTGGATTATCCCAGTGGTTCTGTTCAGTAGTAGCTGGACTTATTTCTTGGTTCTTGAAGATGTTTTACCTTCCATCCAGAAGGCTTCATCTGTTCTGACTGACTGGCTGGAGTTGCAGGCTTATAACCACTGTGGAGTCAGGGGTCGTTAGCACTTCCCTGTGTGTTGTGGATGTTCCTGTCTTTCAGGTGTGTCACTGTGACCACCTGAGGCCAGTGTGAACAACTGTAAAACTGGGACTTGGTAGTGATTAAAGCTTAAACATTAAACAGAGGAGGTGGTTCACAGGGAAGTGGTTTGGTTATTTAGATCTATGTTAATGCACCATGTTAAACTGCAAATTTTAAGCTCTAAGCACTTTGTGTCCAAATTATTGAGATTTTTTTTAAATGATAAATAGGAATTATGAAGATCTATGGGATAGGTTTTACTCTTTCTCTGAAAAATGTAATTTCTTCTTCATTCATACTGGCAACACAGATTTATAAATACATTACTCTGGTAGATGTTTCACTTGATTCTGTTCAGGACAGAAACACAGTCCAACAGCATCCTAATTTACTCAATTCAGTGAAGTACAGAAATGAATGTTTTGTTATCATGAATCAGGTAAAAACAAAATATTCTGCTGCTGACAATACATGGATTCAAAGGAAAATGTGCTGTTCACAGTGACTTTATAGAACAATCAGCAAACATTTGAATAATTTCATAACTGAAAGTGAGACACATAGAAACCTTGTGAAATTCAAAGCATCACCCTGTTTAAGAAAAAAAGGAAATTTTACATTTGTATGTGACCCATTTTACTACAGCACTTAGCTTGTCACTGAATAAAAGTGTGCTTATCTGTGGATGAAAAGGGATTGAGGTTTTTTTTTTTTAATGAACAGCTCATTACAGGTAGTATTGTTGCAGTAATTAATAATAATCATTAATACTTTATTAATTCCCTTGGGGCTCAGAGACAGCTCTGAGCACAAAATTTCAGCCAGGGCAGAAACAAGGATCTGCACAGTTTTTGAGCATTGAAACCTATAGACACATTCTAAAGTGTGCCAGAAACCCGTTTTATAACCCCCAAAGTGGGTATTATATAAGACCTTTAAAAAATGTAGTAACAAAATATTCATTGAGTCTTTATAGATATAGAAAATGCATTACTTTAGTAATATTTTTTGTCCATGTAGTATGCTAGTGAGACTTGAGGTGCCCTTAAATCTCTTGGAAAAAAAAGAGACAAGAAAATTTTGAAAATTGGTCTATTGAACATGAATGATTTCTTACTAGTGTCTTCTTTTTCTGATGCATCATTCTGTAATTCACACAATACTAACACCTGCATATCTGTAAAATTGTGTGCAACTATTGGCTGGAAAGTGTATTGAACCATCATCATCATGTGCATGCACGTGGATGCACATGAGACCATATGCTCTTTAACCAGATGTCTGTATATTTTTCTGTCTGGTTTAATAAACAAGTACACAGTCTCTGAGGTAAAGAGATGGGCTCATCCCCCCTAGAGTGTAGCTTCTTTCCACAGAGGCATTTTCTGCATGTATAAGATCAATTGTAAACTTCTTTGCCTTCTCGCTTTTCTTTAACATTGTCTGAGTCCTTAAGGGAAGACAACTGGCGAATCACAGATGAATTGCTGGCTGCGAGTGGGAGGAAAGAGACACCATCCAGACTGTGAGGAAGTCATGCAGTGTCACTGTCTTGTTAAAAACTAGCTGAAAGAATTTAATTATAACAAAGAAAATCCCCAATTTGTCTCTTTAAAAATGCAAACAAAAAAATGGTGGACCAATAAGCACGGTTCTGAAAGTTGTCATTCATTTAGTTGTGCTACATTCAGCCATCATCAGTGTGTTCAGAATTTAATAAAGCAAATAAAAAGAGGTTACCATCGTCGTGATAAAAAAAACGCCTTACAAATTCTTAAATTACATTTTTAGAAAAGAGGAAAATTACAAATAGGTTTTTAGGACAGCGAAACAGCAAATGCCCTTGACAACTATGTCACATGTAAAAACTGCAAATTTGACTGATAACTAAAACCTGTGGAGGTTATTACATTTTCTGGTGATTGTGATATTTACAGGTCACATGATTTTTCTTGATGAGCGACATTTTGGGATCACTCCTGTAATTTATTGCAACATATCATAAAACACCTACAAAGTGAGCTGCAGTTTCTCAGAAACTCCACTATAAACTCAGTCACTTCTTGCCATGGTAATCACAGCAAAACTCTTGACAGCAGAGAATGCAATAACACCTGTACAATATTATACAGTACAATACAATAGCACTGCAATAAATGTAGCCTTTGTGAAGCTTATAATGTTCAATTTGTGTTGGCACTGTCACAGAAGTGCTGACAAATTAAGCCTTAGGCTTCGGGAAGGTGGTATTTATTGCAGAGTTGTTGTGTTGGGCTGCAATATGTCGTACAGGTGTTCATGTCAATGTCCACCCCTTGAAGATGGGAACATCTTCTTTGTGTTGCCAGGATAAAAAGCTGTATGCATAACATCACTACAGGCAGGAAATGGATTCTATATAAATGTAAACTTGGGAATTTATGTTATTAGTTTCAAACAACTCAGTGTGGTTTTCATTAACAAAATGATAACACTGTTTTGTTTCCTCATACAGAAACAGAGGCTCCTCAATGGATGTGACTAGCTCATTGTCTCTTGGTGTTGTTTATACTGAGATGGCATTCATGAGTCAAATTAATATTGCCACTTGGTCTTCAAAACTTATAATGAGCAATATAATCAACCAATTACATTCATAATAGTCCGTACTGATTTCCAATTTGCTGAGATGTAAATTCTTCTCCAGGTTTTATAAACTTTGATTTTGATCAGTTGATCAGATAACAAGAAAAAAACCCAAAATTTAAATTCAGTTTTGAAATTATTGTATCTCATAATCTCATGTTAGAGGAAAAAAAATGTAAATATATTGCAATTCACCCTGGCATCAAACACAACATTCCCCATTTGATACTTTTCCTTGGAGGAATATAAGTATAACCAAAGAATGTATTTTTGTAAACATGCTGCTTTATCTGGCTGTCATCACATTAGGTGTGTCTCTACAGTGTTCAAACATCCTTCCTCTTCCAAAGAAGAAAACAGAGTTGGTCCTCAGCTGATGTTTATCACCATAGAAAAATGCAGTGCTTTTGCCAAAGGCAGCACTCCACACATAACACGATTACTTAACTTCCCATTTCCTTATTTTCCTGTTCAAATAATTTTTGTGATGAACTGTAAAAGAGAATTGCCTGAAAATTAGGATGTGATTTAGGGGAAAGGAATTGACTGAAA
Source organism: Helostoma temminkii (assembly GCA_900302695.1). Taxonomy (NCBI): domain Eukaryota; kingdom Metazoa; phylum Chordata; class Actinopteri; order Anabantiformes; family Helostomatidae; genus Helostoma; species Helostoma temminkii. The sequence goes on from OMLM01008778.1 coordinate 15,148, forward strand.
ACCATTTGTTTGTATATTGATGCATCATGATGCATTTACAATATCATTTTATAAAAACACCAGTTCTGTGAGTTTACAGAAAATATAAATGTGGCTGTAAAAGTATCAAAATGTTTCATGCCTAAAATTAAATTTTGGCTATATTCACAGACTTAAACAAGAATGCGTGTCTTCAATAAAGACAGTAATGCATCTTACAGTGGCAAAAAGCATTTCTGCTGTAGCATTTCTAATTTGAAAAAGATGTCTGGCAATTCAATTTTGCAGAACACCTACACCCACACTTTCCCAGGAAAATGGAAGTGTTACATAATTTTTGCTGCACATGCTGTATGTCATAACAAACAGAATTGTGTGGATAGTTAGACTGCAACTATGTTTCAAAATACTTGGATAACTATGTCATACAACCATGAACAAATTGTGAGACAAAGGCCCTTGGGCACAGACATGTAGGAGGTCCCTCACCCTTCAGCCAGGCTCTTTGACAAACACGTATTAAATGCAGCCAGTAAGCCAGAAGGTGCAGAAAATAAAGCTCGATTGATACTGTCTGCTCCTTAAAAAGTTATGGCTCCTAGCTGTAGTAACTATGACAGGAACAGAAGTTAGATGACAAAGGTGACATATAAAGAGTGAGTCCACAAAGGAAGATGGTTGAGGTGGATGGCAAAGATAGTTTCACAGTGTTGTTGTAGTCATTATTTTAACCTAAACCTTTTTTTGTACCTAAATCTAATCAATTATTTGTGTACATCTGTTCTTTGTTTAATATTGTTGCCATGACCACATTGGTAAGGAGCACTGAACCGACGTGGAACAGGGGCTGTGTGAGTTAATGATAAATTAATCATATTGCATTTTTTGTGTGTGGTCATTTTGAGTCTTTGTGGTTATCGTCACTAAATTTTGCATCTTGTGTGGATGTTTTGTAACTATTTACTATATTTTTTGAAAGTTTTAGCACCTTCAGAGCTCTTGTGTAATGCAAAAGTAATTGTTTTTTCAACAAGAAATGTTAACAGGGTGTATTTTTACTCCTGTTCCTTCCTAATGTCATGACAGAATAAAAATAAAATTGTTTTTCCGTCCCAATCCAAACCCAGAACAATAATACCCATCTCAAGTTTTGTTTTGTTCTTATTAGTTCAATAAAGTTTATTTATGTTTAACTTCATAACTTTTGTTAGATAAAATTAAGTTTATCTAACTATTACATTAGATAGAATGAAGTTATGTTCAACTTACATAATTCAGTTATGTGCAACCTGTTGTTTAGGTTTCATTTGGACTGTATGTGTCTTTCATACAGAGTTTTTGAATGTCCCTGCAGCCAACCAGCAACTACAGCAGAGAGTACAAAATATGACAAAACCACTAGCACTATCAAAATATTTCAAAATAGTGGTCAACTGATATGTCAATAACAAGTGATTTTGAGAGCAGGGCAGCCAATGACCAATACAGGCCTACGGCCTATTTGTATTTGTATTTTCCGCCTTCCTGATTTTTTTTTTCCTTTTTATATATATTTTTTTGCATATTTGTCACAATTATGTAGCCGGGTATACACAGTCAGCCATTTTACATCCTCAGGTCCAGTACAAAATTTATGTCACTATAAATGCAGAAATTTGGCAAAATACTGACTTTTTAATATCTCTGTCGAAGCACACATTAATTTATGGCCAGACACCATACAGACTTCTTAAGCTGGAGATTTACTTGCTGTAGAGCGACGTATATATGTCGGGTGCGACCTTGTCGTCAGTGTCATTGTTAACATACTTGCTAACATTGTTAGCGTCGGTCTGGAGGTAGGCAAAGTAGTCTGATTAGACAAAGCTATAAACATGTTAACATGAGCAAAGCAGCATGAACAATGAATCAACAACTGAGATTGTGGAAGAGGAGAATAATAAGTACAGTAACCTCGTTACAAATAACGAGGTGAGGTGAGTGAATGTTGAGGAGGTGTGTCCAGAGCTGTGGGCAGGGAGTGGCCACGTAAGTGCACTAGAAAACAAACAGGCACAGAAACAGAGAAAACAGCCCAAAAGACCTAAACTCATGACACCAATAGCACAACAACAACTCATCCAGGAGGTCATAAAAGAACAACATCTAAAAAACTGCCGGCCTCACTCACCTCTGTTGAGACCAGTGTTCACAATTCAACAATAAGAAAGAGACTGGGCAAAAATGGCATCCATGGGAAGCCACTGCTGACCAAAAAGAACACAAAGGCTCGTCTCTCATTTGGCAAAAAAAAAATGTTGATTATCCCCAAGACCTTTGGGCAAATAGACAAATGTTTAACTTTTTAGAAGGTGTGCATCCAGTTGCAAACTGCCACAGCATTTTATAAAAAGAACATCACATCCACAGTCAAATATGGTGGTGGTACTGTGATGGTCTGGGACTGCTTTGCAGCTTTGAATGGCTCAAAACAATATATAAATGCATTTAAGGTTTCGGAGTCTGGATTTAAATTGAGATGTTGCGACCTTAAACAGGCTGTTTATGCTTGAAAACCCTCTAATGTAGCTGAATTAAAAAAAATCTGCAAGAAAGAGTTGGTCAAAAATTCATCTACAGTGATATGAAAGACTCAGTGCCCATTATCACAAATGCTTGATTACAGCTGTTTCCGCCATGGGTGGCACTATGAGTTATTAGGCTTGAGGGCAATTACCTTTCCACGTAGAGCCAGATTTGGACAGCTTTTTTAAAAACTGCAGTTTGTATTTACTTGGGTTATCTTTATGTAATATTAAAATGCGAATCATATAAATGTGATGAATAAATAAATATGAGGGCAAATGCTTTTTACATCTTGCTTACACCTTTAATATGGATAAATTTGGAGAAAAAATTATGGTCATGGTAAATAAACGGATAAACGGAAATAAATGGATTAAGCAAGGCTGCTATAAGGTAGCTGACTCAGGTTGAGGTGAGGAAAAAAACATTACATTCAATAAAAAGTTTAATTAATTGCAGATCTGTAATAGCATTCAAACTAATTCCTACATAAAATACATATTTATATGTAATAATTATTATTTTTGTGCACATGTGCACAATGAGAATACAGAGTAAGATCAGAATTATGCTAGAATGTGTCTCAAAATTTTCAACGCTGTTTTATACTATGATGGTCCAATACTCCGTCCATTCTTGTTCAAATATACTACTGAGGAGACTTTTAAAAAGAGTAAAGAATATGCCTCTGCTGAAAGTCAACCAGTCTCTCTGGGAGAAGAGGCGCTGGGACTGATGGAACTGTGAGAGCTGGTGTCAAGCCCACAGAGATTTTTTAAAAAGTATACACTGCAACAAATATCACTCTATGCGGGTTTTTCTTCAATTCCTGGCTGACTCTGAAGAACATACATCACAGAGCGCATTTGTGTGTGAGGGTGCTGCTTGATTTCTCTCTCTGTATTGTGAAACTCTTTTGTTGGACATTTTCACGATTCAGAGAGGTCCAAGAGGGGAAGCAGAGTTAAACTCAAGATGCTCTGTTTCGCTGTAGATGGTGAAAACTTTGTTGGCCCTATTTGCATTTTAAGCTGCCAACTGACTGATATCCACAGAATCAGTAGCTTGAGAAAACATACATAAACAGTACAACTACCAATGTAACCTTGTGTCAAGGAGTAAAGTCAGAATCCCTTAAAGTGGTAAAATGTTTCATGGGTTAGACACAAGTAGCCAAAGAATATTATCAATATTTCATTAAGTGTGCCCTAGCAGTTTAACAAATAACTGGTGTGTGCTTGTTAGCGAGGTTATACAATGTGAACAAGCATCTTGAATAACACATCTAAGCACAACCCATGATTATCCTTTGAAAGAATCATTTTACTGTATAGGCCCATTTGTAGAGAAACAGTGTTATGGCCAGCAAATGAATAGACTCAATAGATACACTGAAATGTTCCTTTATTTGACAGAGACAATGTATTCTTTGGCTGTAAATGGTTCTCTGGACCATTAGAGGAGGTTTCATTTATAATGCCTGGGGGTTTGCAGACCTAGATACGCTTAATGATATACCCACTCTGCACTCATGCTGTGAGTTTTAAAGCCGTCTCCAACGAGAAAATTGGGGTTTTAGTTATTACTCATGTCCTCTTTCACTCACATCTTCCTGGCACAGCGGCAGACAGAGACTGCTCCCAGACACTGCAGCCATGAAATGGAGCATGACTTTTGACAGGGCAAAAAGGGGGTGAAAGGAGACCTCAGGGTTGAAGGGGGATATTGGTGGAAGTGAGGCAGAATTTAATCCACTGAAATGGGGTTAGTGTACTATAAGTATCCTCTGCACAATTCATGCTCACTGAGAGGACACATTTGCACAGAATCTGTTAGAATATGATGGTTAGGATGTGTGCAGTAGCAAGGAATTGAAACAAGAAGGAGAAGGAATCCCCATAACATGATTTTAGTTGTGGAGAGAAGATACAGCAGCAGTTTATGACTGTGACCCAAATGTAAATGGGTCAGAGTCATAAACATGATTTTATAAAAACCTCTGTTGAAAATGTTTTCTGCCAGCAGCATGTTTACACTGAATCTGTATATTTTCTTTAGGCTCTTCTCAAAGTGAAAGTGAAAGAAAAGTCAAGTAAACCTCAGTATTTCAGTCAAATAGTGAGATTGACTGAAAAAACATGCTCCTCCGTCACATGAAATCTTAGTCAGCCTCTACTGTTAGTCTTTCTAAGGCTATCAGACTCTTCATTATAACAGTATAATGATGCCATTTCCAACGAAAACAAACTGAATAATTTTTGTAACAGTTGGTCCTCGATAGACAGTGGTAGTTAAAAACAGGCTTCACACTTCTGATCTAAAACAGTTAATTGCGCTATCTGATTACAGTTTTTGCTAATTTAGCAGCTCTACAGTTGATTGCTATCTTATAACATTACTCTACTTTCATGGTCTCTGTCTACTGCTGACTTGTTCTAATAATCTTATTATAAGGGCTCTGAATATGTGCTTAACAATATACTTTATATGCAAACACACAGTGAGTGTTAAAAATTATAATATATATAATGGCATATTTGCATGTTGACATACATATACTGACAATTAAGGTCAATATAAACGCACACATAATTTCTTCTGTTTATGTAGTGTTTCCTCTAGTTAGTTGTTTTATACAGTATTAATATAATGTAACAAAAGGTATAAAATACACTATTAACCTGATCATACAGCCAAAACTTTAAATTTGTATTCATTTTTTCAACAAGAAAAATGTTCTTGAATATCTTTTGAAAGTGAAATTAGGATGCACATAATTAGGCTCCCAGGAGTTACAGTAGCTTACTGTATAGGTAACCGGGTATTAACCTATAGAGATATAGGTTAATACTGTACACATGAAGTCATTCTTTGTCTCTCTGCTTGTTTTTTATTTTTTATTTTTTTTGGATTAGAAAAGTTTTAGTTGGGGTTTAGATTCAGTAGAAGAAACTTTTAAAAATACTACTTCTATTATTACTGTGTAATTTTCCCTGATTGATGGCTTGGAAGTGTATCATTGACTGGTGATTGGAGGGTTGACAATTGCAGGCTAAGTTGACCACAGTGGGTCAGGCGTCTGAGGGAAACAAAATCAAATATTCTCGACAAGCCAAGTGAAAGCCTGATTAAAGAAAATGGGCAGACTGATTAAAATATACTAGAAAATGGACATTTTGTCTTTTTACATACTGTATGTATGCAGATACATGCATTCTGCATTATATAGATTCCCTGCAACGCTGAAAAGAGTAACAAACTGCTTCTCCATACCAGATTTGACATAATCTCTGGTGTGTGATGATGTGAGTGTTTGATTGTTGACAGAGGAATCGACTCATCTTTCCATGACTTCATTAAGTATCAGTATAATGAGGCATCTCCTAGATAAACTGTTTCCCTGATAAATCTAATCTACTTGCTAAATGTGAAATTCATTTATCAGAGAGAAGCCTCTATGTGAATTACTGTAGATAACACCAATGCTGTAAATAAGATAAAACTTCTGCTGCATTTCTGTTAAGTAAACTAATGTTTTGCTGCTATGTAGGCTATAGTATTAGATATTATTTTAGTCCTCTGTTGGAATATTAATATCATGGTAGTATTCCCCACATAAAGATTCTGCAGTCAGTATGGTCTATATTAATCTCCTGATACCTGTTAGTTGCCACAGGAAACATTAACTCAATCAGGAATGATTTTTTGAATTAATGATAAATGGTATTTGTTTTTACATGTCACTATGGTTCCTTGTTAACTCTTTCTTTTACAATCCTGTAAGTCTATAACCAACCTGTGTATTTTCTAGGAAAATCAGTTGGTTCAATGATTTTACCAGTAACTTGCCATATAGTTTATAACAGATTATTCCTTTTTCCTGAAATTGACATTAACATTTACCATGTATTTACGACACATTTACTATGTCACTAAATAAAATATGACTTTATGCTAGGTAAGTAAGCTGTACTGTAAAAGGAAGCCTTGTCTGTCTTGGATTTCACCCTGTCCATTTAATTACTTTTTTTTTCATGTTTTGTGCAATAAATGTAGTGGTTCTGACACTGCTTGTGTCGTGTAGTATAGAAGGATTAAAGGACCAGGATCTCCCATGTCCATTAATGTCCATATTGCATATCCTTGAAGGAGTTGGTTTTTCCTTTTTCGATGTTTTATAACAAAACAAATAAATATTACTATTATTTAAAAATATAATTCAACCGAGCTAAGTGGTAAATATTAACCATATTCATTATGATTTCATTATTGCTGTAATTATTTTATACATTTGCTATCTTATGTGAATTGTTGAGGCTGCATTCATTAAAAATAGTCAGTAATGCAATGAGTTGCAAACAGAAAGGTACCTGGACCAGTGTACAAGTGTATTTGAACCCAGGCCCTTCTAGCTATTGACGACAGTGCTAACCATCTCCTTCTACCTCTCTAAATACGTGCCTTCCCTCTGAATTAGTGTAATCCAGAATGATTTTCATGTCATTCAGGATGAAAAGTTCAAAAGAAGACTTGATGTCCTGCACATGAGTTACTGCTATCTGTGATGCCCTGGTTCCATCATTGTCACATTGGCAGCCAAGGGAGACCATTCATTTCTACTGTTTTTTGACATCCATATTTCCCCACTTGCTGGCTGCGGATGGGCTGTCTCCTGACCGGCTGGCCCTGAGGCTGGCTGCTGATGGGCTTTGTTTTGGAGCTGGCTCATTGTCAATTTCAACCTCTTCTTCAAATTTGTGGTCAGACTCTGAACTGGTAGACTATGACCTTCAAATTCTGAAAAAGCTTCCTCCAAATCTCCACCAGAGTTTCTCTCTGTTAGAAAATCATCTCTAAGGCCTTCTGAGCAGAGATACTTTTTGCCACTTTATTTGACTGTGATGCAAAGCCACACAGACAAAGGTATTTATTTGTTGTGCTCTCTTCCCACTTTGCAGGTGGGATAGAATATGAGAAAATATAAACAAATGGGTCCAGACAAGTTTTGGTACTTTCCATATATGGAAAACATATCCATTTCCATATATTTACCAGGTATATGCTAAGTTATGTTTGGAGCTATCACAGAGTCAGTACTGACTCTAGTAACCCTAGTAATGAGTTTCTAGATGAGCTATATTTGTTGAATAGGTTGCTGTAAAAGCAAGTTATTGTATATTTGTATTGAAAACAGTTGAACATCTCATAAAAATGTAGATTTTTTAAGTTATTTGTGTTTGCCAGAAAAAACATGAAGTGAACAAAACTAAAGTGCGATTAAAAAAATCCGTCAAATCAATTTTGATGCTACACAGTCAGCAGGTGAAATGTAGCAGAATATATGTTTTATGTTAGAATTTAATCCCATCTATTGTAAATAATCACTGTCATTTATCTTTTAGTGTCAGTTTATCAGAAACAATAGAAGAAAATCACACTTTTATTACTTCAGTTTCCTATAACATAAACATACAAAAATACAACACATTCAACCTGTCTTTTCACCAGTGTCTGGGCATAGTGCACCACAGCATTGATCCTTCCTTGTATCAACTATTTTTCTCAACTGGAAAAACCCATTGCCTTTGTGATTACTCTCTGAACCTTTACGGTACAGAGAAGCCCCTTCTCTGAGGCCATTCAAAGTCACTGTGGGAAATGCAGGAAATAACTGACTGAGGCAAAAGCACAAACAGTTTGAGGGGAAAATAGGTTCACACAAAAACTACAATACTTGTCATAATAACTCCGGGGAACACAGTGTACGGCACCAATTGATGATTAAACTGAACGGAGTTCAGATTGTATAAAGGTGGATATTTCTTATAAAAGGAAAAATGCAATTAGGTTGTTGACCTTGGTGAAAAAATAAACTTTCATTGTTTAAACTGGAGGCTACTGTATAGAAGGGTAATATCAAACAACTGTACAGTGTAAGTTAGAGTATCTGGCTTAAAACAGTAGGTATCTTGAGGAAATCTGAATGTTTACCCTGGTGTGTAGGATTTTAAAACTCATCACATTATAATCAACAATGGACAAATAATTGGGTCAGGAAACCAAAACAACTAACTTAAAAATGTTCAAAAGCTTGTTATCATAAAAATACTAGCTTTGGATTGCAGGCACTCCCTGTTTTTATAATAGTGAGTCATGTGTTCCTCACATAACAAAGCTATTGGTTTAAAATATCTTTCCAAGCAGATAAAATGACAAGAGCCTTCAACAGATTTTTAATTTCTATCTCTCTGTTAGTATTCCTTTGTCTCAGTTTTTCCTTGTCTGTTTTGCTCCCTCTCATTTTGGTCTCACAATAGCTTCTCCCCGCTGTGTTGATAACAACCTCCACAAAATACCCAGCAGAAAACACATCGTCCTTGATCCAAGATTGTAGCAACCTCTCTGTGCAAAGACATTACTTCCTTTCTAGGAGACTTGGACACCAAACAAGAGCGAGAGATTACAGGACACTTTATTGATTCATTGACATGGCTTAGCCAGTCCAACCTTGGATTTGTCTGAACTTGAAGGTGGAGTCTCATGGCCCATGAAGACACACTGTGAGACAGTCTACACATCATTGCTGTTTCCTTCCATTGAATAATGCTTTTAAAATGAAGCTGCTGATGTTTCTACCTCAGTAATATTCTTAGTCAGGCAAATCTGAGCAAAAGCAATGAGGTTATTGTCTCATGCACTGCTGAACTTATTTTGAAAAAAAAAATTTCATTACATATTATATTTACATAATGTTTAATTCATTGAATAAAATATGTTATCTGAAAGTTTGTTGTAATTATTGTATACTCTATATGCTGAGATTTGTATTTAGCAAAAATGGCTACACTACATATCTGAACTAGAAACACACTGTGTCTGTGTATTAGGTGTTATGCACTGGCTGCTCACAGTTTTGTTATAGTAACAGAGATCATATTTAAATAAGTTGATAATAACTTGCATTATTGTCATCCTAACCGCCACCAATGCACTGTAGGGTTCTACAGAATCTTTATTTTTACTTGGCAGCACGGCATAGTTTAATCTCTTTCACAGTTTTCCCATTTCCATTTTCTCTGCATGCTGTGTTTTTATCCATTTGATATCATTTTTGTTTGTTTTCACGAGGTGGGGTAGATTATAGATACACAGAAACAGTGTAGTGTGCCTTACCTGCAGGCTGCACTTCAGAGCCAGGCCTCCCGCTACACTCTTCACTCTGTCAACTATGCAGCCAGTCTCTGAACTATGACATCTCTTTATCGTCAACTGTCTCCCCCCATACTTTCAAGTATGCAGCACATTTTCTGGTGCCTGTATTTATAACAAGAAAGCTGATTCTCTTTCAGCATCACTTGCACTCAGCGACATCCCCAAGAACTGCAAAGTCAGTGCTTAACTGTTATAGCAGAGAATCTGGAGATGCTCAAGGTAAGTCAGGCGCATCATTACTCACTATGGTTGGGCATCTCTGGTGTGATGATACCATATGTATCTGGATACAGTATCAGATATATTAAATACCCATATGCAGCAAGTACCAGTGCGATACAATGCAATGCACGACCCAATCACAATTCTGCGCAATTCATCACAATCTTCTTCAACAAAGTATGAATTTGATATGAAAACTATGTTCTTAAAATATTTGATGTACATGTAATACTTTGCTTAGATGAGCACATCACAGCACATTTTCCAAACTACATCTGATTTGTCAAATTTCCTGTCTCTCTTCTAAAACCTGCAGCTTTACCAAAGGTTTGATTTGTAGTTTACAGATGAGTAAAATATACTCTCAGCCTCCACCGTGTTTCTTGAGCTCAATCACAGTACACGTACAATAGTATAAATCCATTGAACATGTTACCATGAAGTATGTCTAATTCAGGAGGAATATGAATATCAAATTACTGGGCCAGTCACACTTCTAAATAAATGCATACAACATGTAATAATCAAATAGACCATGTTTTATCTAAGGAAACATGTAAAAACCAATAATTTTCTGTGAAAAAACTGCAGCTATTCACAGCTGTTCTACAGGTACAGTCAAATCCTGCCTAAGCATGTTGTGTATCAATTTGACTAGCCACCAAATGAAAGAAAAGATCAAATCTCCAGCAACACTTTACTTTTACTATATTATTGCTGGAGATTTGATCTTTTGCTGATCTTTTGGTTTTTTAACTTTTAGTGGTTAATCAGGTCTTGACTTCTAAGCTCAAAGGTAGTCTGTTTGGAACAGTCTAAAGATCATCAAGATACACAAACCATAAGAACACATGTATCAAATACAGACGTTGCAGATTAAAATTCACAACACCCAGGGAACATGCTTTTTGACAAAGCTGTTTCACACAGGTAAGAGTGTTAAAGACTCAACACATGGAAAAGATAGTCAAACCTTCTCATTTTTGACAGGTAGAAAATGTGTTGGTTTGTTTTGCTTCTTGAAAAGCACTAAGATGAGAGATACATTGGGAATTTGCAGCTGCATAAATTAAGTTTTAAAAAATGGGGAAAAAGTCCAACTCATTAGGTAATTTTAACCAGCCTCAGGACTGTGCTACCCACAGTGACATAAAACATTATAACACCTTTTTTTATTAGCACTTGTATAATGTAGTAGGTGTTTTACGTGAGGTATCTGAAGTATCATGTAGCCTAACGCACAGGTGGCTTGTGAACTCCCTTTTCCCGTCTCTGAATGTGTCTTATTTCTCTTTACTGCAGTGCCCAGTTTAAATTTAGAGGAAACTTAAAAGTGATGATAATATGAAGTATAAACTCATAAAATGCTGTACAGTATGCACCATTGCTGTCTTGTTATTTATTTACAATCACCCTGTCACTCCGGGCAAAGCAAGATATCAGCAGCGGATATGATAGCAATACATTTACATTATGCCATTTCTGCTTGACAGTAAATAAATGACTACTCATTTTCCTGCCTTTTTAGGCGGATATTAAATCTTTGCCATCACTGACTAAAAACAAAGCTGTCCAAAGTCAGTGCAGTGATCATCAGCCACGTTTAAGCAATATTAAAAATGTGTACATACTGTATTTTTTGTTGGTATTATATTGGAACAGAGAGAATATTTCAGTGCACAAAAAGGGATTTGTATAATTTTGCATTATTCCTCAAATTGGAGAATCATAAGACGAGGCTGATGTGACTGTCAGGCGCTGTCAAGCAGAAAATATGCCAACTACATCCCTCATGAGACTGGTAAGCTTCACTGAAACTTATCCTCGCTTGGTTTAAAATAATGTCTTGCAAATTACCACAACTTTCAAGCCGAAACCTGATTAAGAGGCATTTTCCAGTTATGAAAGATTAAATGACTAAAATCATGTGAAAATATCAACAGATCAAAGGGAGAGCTTTAGGTTGATGAAAGCTAAAACTGTCAGTTGTGGATGAGCCAATGGAGAAGGAAGAAAGTGAAACTCTTGCCAAAATAATAAAAAAAAAAAAATACAGCAAAAAGATATTTCTTAAAGGGTAAGCAGCAGATACGTTTGGAAACTTCTGGACTACACATCTTAAAAAGGAAAAAAAATGATCGATTGTGAAATAAAATTAAGAAAAATAATCTCAATAAACTGAATGCAGTCTCATTACCAACACAAAACTTCTCTAATGAATTGTAGGGTTATTTTTAAGAATTTAGTATGTGAACACAGTCTAAAAGTTATAAGTCAATTATAATTAAGTCAAGAGATCACACAAGCTCTTACAATTCATCCTGAGAGAAATAAAATTAAATAATTAAATTAAATACCGCAGTAAAAAAAAATGTTAAGCTAATAAAAGCACAAGAAAAAGTCAAAGGATGTCTGAGTAAGAGGGCTACATCCTCTAAAGATCATTGAAAAAAAAACATAATGGTAATCCATCCAGTTGCAGGGACATTTCAGCCTGGATCAGTGTGTCGATAAAAAGGACAACATTATGGAAATAACAAATGATAAACAATATGTGTCTTTTGGTGCCTGAAATATATGTTTTATATATTTTTTCTCTTTCTTATTCCTTTCCTGACCCCGCAGATTTATCGAGAAACCCCTCAGGGGGTCTCCACCACTAGGCTGATAATAGAATAGCCTTTATTGTCATTGTACATCATGTCAATAAAGGCTTAAAGACTCTCAGGTTAAAATCTTCCCATTGTTTAAACTGTAGATATCTGACTGTTTAAGTAAATTGGGCACAGTTACAATAGTTTAAAGAATGATTATTATATATTAAGTTTTGAAAACCTATGAGAGACTCTAAACTGCTGGGAAATGCAGATTTAAAGCCATTATGTGTGTGTGACACCTTGTATCAGGCTTGTATCCAACATAACACATCAGTTTGAAGCAAGTGAGTATAAGTAATGAATTCCTATCCCACAGACAGCCGAATCTATATCCATCACAGAAACAAAGATGTTGCAGAAGCCCAGAGGAGATATTAGCCCATGGAAGCAAAAACATCTGTATCTTCTTTATACATCGTACGTGCTGATTCAACCATTTTGCTAATCTGCTTACATTGTAAAAAAAAAACAGCTCTGATTGTGGAGTCCTGCTCGACACTTACAGGGGAGCATATGTGTGTAGAACGGCTTCTCTGAGATTTTTTGTCATTTGAACCATCTCAGCATTATTAGACAGCGAACTGTGCGCGCTCCCTTAAGAGAATAGCATTAATTTAGACACGATACCTCATGAGATCTTAGTAATGAAATCCTTGTATGCTTGTGTTTGCTCATCACAAGCCTTTGTCCTTGAGTGGGACCATGATTGACCGCACCACAAAGTGAACAAATAGAATAGAATAAGAAAGGAAACCAGAATAGAATAGGGGCACTTTGCTCTGGATTGTTAGATGGTTTTGATTTAAAAAACCCTCAGCATCTCATCTTAGCATCTTTTCAGTTACAGGAAATCCTGTGCCACATGTGCACATATGCAATGACTCAGCTGCCGTCTCTCTAAATCCTCAGTTTGTACCTGCAACTACATTTAGGATCCCGTGACAAGCCCTCTGGGTGTTTTACTGAATGTGTGGATATCCTTGAATGCAGTACACTCAGTACAGTGTGAATTTTGTGTCTCGCTCCTGTATGACATCTCATTTTTTTCTCTTCTCAGCTGTAAAATGGCTTCAGCCTTCCATTGTCCTGTTTTGCTGTCTATCTATCAAGGAGACAACTTCCTCCCTGAGACACTGTCATTGGTAATTATGGCCTGAGATAAACTCAGCTGGAACAGTTGGAGCCAGCCTCCAACATACAGTACCAAGGTTAAGCTCTGAAGGACATGCAGCAGAAATGGGCCGCTTGAGAAAAACGGACATAAAAGTATCAGGATTATTGTTTCCAACCATTAATATTTTAATTTTCCTTCTTCAAAATACCCCCATTGTCCTTAGAAAACAACCTTTCATAAACGTCACTTATAACTGTCAGATTTCCTGCACATCTGCCCTTTAACATCATATCCGTGCTGTAACTGTTTTATGAAGCTTTAGTTTTAAGCCAGCATCTGTGATGGAAGATATCTGGCTCAGAACTGAGTCAGACTGTGCTTTACGGTGCTGGGCTGAGCAGCTCTTAGAGTTGGGAGCCATAACTCTGCCTCCAGCTGACAGATAAAGTGAACAGGTAGTAAATAATAAGAAGCAGTAGAAGACCTTGGAGGTGGCCCCTGAACAAATTTAATGTCCCTTTCTTCTGAATTTAAATTAGACTGTAATCCACAACTGCTTTTTCAAATCACAAAAATATGCTGTCAGTGTTGCTATAACACCAGCACCAAGCACAGTGTGTAGACCACCACTGTGCTAGCCACCTCGAACAATGGAAAACAAAGTGAGAAATAGGATACTCCATCACAGATTTTGATTCACTGGAAAGACTCTGCTGTATTAAATATTTATGGGATGTGGCTTTTTTCAATAACTACAAAAATGTCTCTGTCATCAATCTTTGTCATTTATTAGACGAGTGTTCGCTTTCACTTTGGAGGAACGAGGAACTTGGGCATATAGATTTTTATCTAAAATCAGTAGGTAAGTAGAAATCAATACGTTTCCGACAACATTGAGAATAAAGAGTGAGTGGCACCAGCCAGACGTCCAGACGAGACGGAAACAGTGTACAGAAATAATCTGTCTCCTTCCATTTATGTGTTGCTGTTCTCCGCTCCAACATCCTCAGTATTTTTAATTCTTTTTTCTGAAGCACATACTGGAGGAAGCCAACTATTCATTTAATTTTCTGGGAATATCATAAAAAAGGAAAACCAGCAGAAACTGTATTCTCCTTTACTCCCAGCTGTTTCTTAAGTACGTGAACTATTAATCAAAGCTGCACATAATTTAATCTTCTTGTGAACAAATCTACTTTAAATACACAAATGTTAGAAACATTCATTAAATTTAGGTTCAGAGCATGCTCAGAATTTTGAAGAGGACAACTGAGCTTACTGCCATGACAACAACACGAGCTGTGGTTAAAAGCTCAAAAGAGCTTTAGTAAGTAGCTCTTTAGTTAGAAATACGTTGCCTACCTACCCTCAAATGTTGGATATGAATGAAAGTTATATAAATATGACTGTGGTGCGTCACTAAGAGAAATTAACCCTGATGATGTCATAGTGATGTCATCATCACCAGTGGCTTATGTATTGTAATTTTAGTAGTAACAGAGGGCTTTCATGCTAACACTAGCTTGACTCCCAAAAGTGGCATATTGTGGCATTTAGTATATCATTGCCTGTAACTACGTCAACTACCTCACTGTCCCTTTTGCCAACTTTAGAGTTGATAAAGGAAATGTGTCAGGTTTAATAGCTTTTACTTGGATTCACCTTGTAAATGTAACAGCATGAACAGATGGTCTTAATATTTTCTATTGTTATGTGTTTGAATTGAAATGAGGGTAAATGGCCAAGGAACAAGCTAACATATAGAAATATAAGCAAACCAATGACATGAACACATTTACCCCAGCTAATACAACACCTGCTGGCACAAATCACCTACAGGTACAGCATACAGTTATTTCTTTGAAGGCTGTGGTCGTGAAAAAAAAATGATATAGGGTTGGTGTTTATATATATTTAAGGAGTAGGAGACAAGGGGCTGCTGTCATGTGTGGTGTTGGCCTTTTGATGTCTGATGTTACAAAGGACAGTGGCATGTAATGGGGTTGCAGTGCTGTTATTATGCAAAACAGGTAGGTCAGAGTAGGGTGAGCGCAGCAGAGAATGCATTTCTGAGCATTCAGATGGCTCACGGGGATGCAACAAAAGGACAGTTGTTGTTATCCCAAGCCACCTGCTGCCTGCTTTGCAGCAAGGAGTCCAACAACTGCCTCCTTTAATGAAATTTGATGTACTGGAGATGACAGGTGCCATGACAGCACTCTACCACGATACAGTGGAAGGGGAGAGGAACGTGAATTCTTATAAGTTACCACACCTGTGCACCCCTGCTCTGCTGCTCCAAGGTGAGGGAGAATGTGTGATGGAAGTGGTGGTGATTTCTAAGTCGACAGGTGATACATCATTCAGCAGCAGGTCCACAGAGGTATACTCTCAGCAGAATAAAGACAGGTGTGGTGACAGTCGCACATCTGAATAATCGCGTGGCATTAATGCATGAATGTTGAATGGACCTTGACCTGATATAGTTTATATCTTGTAGATTGAGGTTAAAATTGTCCCCCATACACCAGAGCGACAGAGGATTGACTGCACTGATTTTGTGCACCTGTGTGTGCGCTCACAGAAAGCCATCAATATGTGTCTGTGTGTCTTATTTGAAAGATGTTTCCGCTTCTACGTGTTTTCAGTTGTGATGTCAAGTCTACACTAATTAATTTGAGGTTTGTAAAGACTGTCTTATGGAATCATTTACTGTATCTCCACTCTCATTTATCTCACAGATGTGTACCTCAGTTGCTTTTTCCTAAAATTGTCACTGTGTGCAACTCAACTTTTTATTTGGTGTTGTCTGTCTTTCTAAGGCTTACATTTTGTTCTTTAAAATGTCCTGTATGTCCAGGATGGAATAGGCTCCATAGCCATTACGACAGGCTGCCAGCTGTTACACAAACTGTGACCAAAGATGATCACTAGTAGTACTCAACTTCACCAAGCCACACTGAGCAGCACTGGATTGTGCACTGGCTAGAGACGCCTAAAAAAAGCACTTTCATCATTTGCAGTGAATGAGAAACCTTAATTGGAACAAATGTCTCCAGTTCTCATAATATATCTATGAGCTGCACAGCTGCTCAGCTTACACTGTAGTGCAGCAAAACAGCTCTAGTATCTCAACAAAAAGAAAAAGAGTTTCTGCACACCATTGTTGAAATTGTACTCAAATAAAAATTCAGGCAGTATGGACTGTGTAGTACTGAGCGCCTTCTGTGATGTGAAATGCACATAAGTGATACAAGCAAGATCATGAATCTGGGCCAAAAATGGCATCTGGCATTTGACTTTTATTTTGTTGCCACTCAACTCACATTCATGAAAATGTTTTTATAGGAAATTGATATAAATTTGAACAGAAACCCTACAATGATTAGTGATTAAGTAAAAAAAAACTGTGGCTTCTGAATGTAGACACAGTCACAATTACTAGACCATGGCCTGACATGCATTCAGGCGATGAACCGATAAATTTCCCTTGAAGTTTCAATTTTAATCTAAAGTTTTACATATGCCTTTACCAAATACTTGTTGGTGGAAAGCAACATCTTTTATGGATTTCTTTTACTAATGCCATTTGTAGCCTCCATCATATGGAGAATTTAGTTTATTATCAACATTGTTTTTTAAAGAACAAACTGTATGTTTCCTTTTCACTGAACAAACAAAATGTACAAGGAGCCAAACAAACGAAACAGTGGTTATCTGACTGTGACCTACCACTTCACTGTTTGTCTTCTCTCTGCCCACAGCTTGTTAAGTATGTGATTTTAGAAGCTATGATACATTAAAGATTTAGGGAAGACAATGGACAAGCATGAAGAAAATTCACCTCCAAGCTCCTTGAGCATCTTTTCTCTTTTTACACTAGGTGTTGATGTGTAGGCCAGTGTATCTGGTAACCATGGTTATATGAAAACGTCAAAATTCAATCATTGTAATGCTGATTGTGATGACAACATAGACAGCATTTACGGTATTTCCATGTAAAGTGAAGCGTGGCCCTGCCCTATGTACAAGGCAACATAATAAAGTGTATGAATGTAGGAAATAATGCAAAACAATTAGTATGTTTAATAACACATAAAGCAGTTTAACATTTTACACTAATGTTCTAATGAATCTGTCACAGTTAATAGCAAAGCTCAGCAAGTACTGAAGCATGCAAGATTAGTGGATCATTGGCAGGTTCATTTATCAGTCTAGCAGAGTTGGAAGATCAACAGCACCTTCCCTTACATCTGCCCTTTGTTTTGCATTCCACGACAGAAATGTTGAAAACTGAAATGATTCTTCCACATGTTAAAACAGTTTTCATTGCAGCTGCAGAAATTGCTTCATACATAATACATCAACTTTTAGTTATTTATTCATTACAACTGTTAGCTTCATTGCAGATACACACTTTTTATGCAGCCCTCAATTTCCAGTTCCTTCTTCTTTGATACAGCTCTATGATTCCAGCTTATTTGAACATCACTTTGTTTTTTCCTTTCATTTTCAATTTAAACATCAACTTTTTTCCATCTGATGGATGATACTTGCATGTTTTCTTGCCAGTTAGTGAGTAGTGAACATGTTCATAGCATCTTAAATACAGGCACCAGATGGGGAAACAGTAGGAGGCATAGAGTCAAATTGAAACACTGGATTTTTAAACTAGTGGCATGGCTCTAGGGCTCATGTCAGTCTTCCAGTTGATTAATCTGCCATTTTGGTCCAAACAAAAGAATCTCTATAACAATACAACGACTTGCTATGAAATATATTTCCAAGTGA
>OMLM01008778.1:36098-46738 GCA_900302695.1 Helostoma temminkii
GTTATGACTATATATAATATCAAATTTGAAATGATAGCCCTATAGGCAGAATTAATTCATATCATCTCCTGGAATCCAAGTGAAGTATGTCTGCGCTGAGTTGTCAGGGGACAGCCTCTAACTCTTCACTTTAAGGTGAAAAATGCCCTTCAAATTGCACTTCTTCTTTCACATGTTTCCATGTGCCCATGGTCATGCTGAATGATAGTAATTCACCCTAAAGGAAACAGCAGACGACACAGTGCTGGTTGTTAACCCCCTTTCCCTACACTCTATTTACCTGGCGCCGCCTCAGGTGGCTGCCTGTTGCAGTAGCTTCCGTTAGATTTATATGTTTTTGTCATTTTTTTGTGCTTTTTTTTTTTCTTTATTATTTTATTACACTCTTCTTTTTAAACAGCTTTACCTCATTATGGATATGGCATTATTTCTATTTATTAATTTTTTTCACAGAGTTTTCATGACTTCTCAAACATTCTTTGTACCGCTAAATAACAGTGGAGCGGACGCATTTACACCAGATATTAGCTGATGTTTTACTCACTATGAGAAAGGCCCCTGATCTTAGAAGGATGCAGAGCTGGACTCAGAAAGAAAGTGTTTAAACCTTCTCTACCTTCTGTGGTCACGGTACAAATAAGATGGACGAGCTCGGTGCGCTGACTTCGAGCCAGCGGGGATATCGTGAGCGCAGCATTATGTGTTTTAATGAGACCTGGCTGCAGGAACATGTTCCGGACTCCAACTGCACCATCAGCTGCTTCAGGACTGTGCAGGCTGACAGAGACTGAGGCAGAGCGGTAAGAGGAGAGGAGGAGGACTGCAGTGCTGGTGAGTAACAGGTGGTGTAACCCCGGACATGTGACTGTGAAGGAACGTCTCTGTAGCCCGGACATTGAACTGTTAGCTGTGAGTCTGCGTCCATATTATCTGCCGAGGGAGTTTACCTGTGTTATTGTCATCACGACTTACATTTCCCCGTCAGTCGCTCCTGAAGTAGCGTGTGACGTCATTAACTCACCGCCAATTTACAGAATTCATAATAATAACAGGAGACCACCACCTCCCCTGCCCATCTGTAACCAGCAACCAGGTGAAGAGGCATCTGGAGAGGCTGAACCAGAACAAGGCAGCAGGACCTGATGGTGTCAGTCCCAGAGTCCTGAAGGCCTGTTCTGAGCAGCTCTCTGGGATTCTACAGCACCTCTTTACCTGGAGCCTGAAACTGAGCAGGTTCCAAAGGTTTGGAAGACATCATGTCTGATCCCGCTTCCTAAATCATCATCTTCCGCTGCTCTTATTGATTACAGACAAGTCGCCCTCACCTCACATATCATGAAGGTCCTGGAGAGACTGGTTCTGACCCATTTGAGGCCTTCCGGTTGAGACATCACTAGACCCACTACAGTTTGCCTATCGCCCCTAGGTGATGCCATTGTTTACCTGCTTACCTGCTGAGAGAGAAGCTCCTGAAGATGCAGGTAGACTCCTCCACAGCCCCCTGGATCACTGACTACCTGACAGACAGACAGTTTGTACGACTGCAGGGATGAGTCTGAGGTGAGGTCAGCAGCACAGCAGCACCTCAGGGGACTGTCCTCTCACCTTTCCTCTTCACCTTGTACCCCTCTGACTTTCAGTACAACACTGAGTCCTGCTATCTGCAGAAGTTCTTAGATGATTCTGCAGTGGTTGGGTGTATCAGCGGTGGGGAGGAGACAGAGTACAGAGGTCTGGTGGACAGTTTTGTGGCAGGGTGTGGGAACAACCACCTGAACATGAATGTAAGCAAGACCAAGGAGATGGTTGTGGACTTTAGGAGAAAGAGAACTAGAAAAGACACTGTGTCCATTCTGGGAGAGAAGGAGGAGGTGGAGAGGTACAGATACCTGGGAGTTCACCTGGACAACAGACTGGACTGGAAGTGCAACACAGAGGCTGTGTACAGGAAGTGTGTAAACTATATGCAATTTAGACACATTTCTATTCATTAAGCCACAAACATCAAGTTTCTACATTTGAGTGTACTATTGTAACTATTGTATTGTGTGTTGTTCTTTGTACTGTGTTTTATGTATTGTCAGTGTGTAGATTTTTTGTTGCTGAATGTTCTAATGCTTTTTCTGTGTAATATCTGCTGCAAGACCAGAATTTCCACCCTGTGGATCAATAAAATATCTATCAATCTATCTTTCTATCTACTATTGACCACAGGGCTCTATTCTATCCATGAGTATAAAGTATGTTATGCATGGCACTTGCTGTGGCTCATTATGGCCCAGGCAAGTTAAGGTATAGGTTAAAATTTTCAGTGCCACTGCAAAAACTACCTGCTGGTGTAAACTGAAAAAGAGGACCAATGCTGTCTTAGCCATCCAGAAAAGACATTTAGAGAGTGGGTATCCTATTAAAAAGTTCTGTGTTTTACAGTAGCTGCACTTAGAATTCTGGTATTATTAAATGTGACCCACTGATCCAGTGGTGCTTATTTTGAGATGACAAGTGTTGATTGGAAGCTTGGTAGTACATTCAAGAAGCTGATATTGCTCTGGGGCAACCGTTCATAACTAGAGTGTTACATTAATTTTGTATAAACAAATACTGGCGTAGTGTTGATTTTAACACTCAAAGTTAATTAATACTGATATTGTGCAGCTCTAAAAGGGAAGGTGAAACGTGTTTTGTTTTCCTTCAGTCTACACACACCATAGCTCTGAAAATTTGTGGTTTGCAGCAGTGCAGCAGTAGTAGTGCCGGAGCATGGTGCAGTCTAATAGTTTATTCCGTTCATTCACTGATTCATCCATTCATTCATTTATTTATCGTGTCCACTCCTTTTCAGGGTTACAGAGTTTAGGAGCCCACGCAATCCCAGCATGCCTTAACACCAAGGCAACAGAGCACCTTGGAGTGGTTCCATACTTTTATGTTTTATGGAAATACATTTTATACAGGGACTTAAAAGTCAGCTGTGAGGTGTTTTTAAATCTGCTAAAAGGTATGTTAAAATGTATCATCTGTAAAAACTTGAATTTTATTTGACTTATACTGGATCAAAGGTTTTAAGAAATGCCTCAATAACAATATATATGCAAATATGGTTCAGTAAGATTTGAAGAAGCCCACTGCAATGGTTCTTGTACTAACAAGGTAACTACAGTGGCATTTTGATTAAAGCAGTTATCATTGTCTGCAGCACACAGCCTCAAACAATGTCACAACGTTTGAAAACATTTTCCTTGATGTGCAACTTGATGAGCTTTTCTTTTTATAGAGTTTTTTATCGTGTGTTTCTGTCTGGGAAGAGCTGCATGTCCTTACAAAATCCAAAGGTAGAGTGTGTAAAGAAAGGCAACATTTCAGCCTATTAAATACAAACAAAAGTCACTTAATGATCTGTGTTTCATAGAGTATTTTAATGCGTGTTTATGTATTTATTGATGAATGAGTTTGTGAGCATATTCATGTTTGTGCCTCTGTTATAACTGTGGACATGTACAGTACATTTCAGAGGCTCTAAGCAGCTTCATGAATTGTGCATAACTTTCTTACTGTTTTGACACCAATTAATAAAGTTCCATTATCTGTGATGATTTATTTATAAAGGATCTTTGTGTCTGCAAACATCTTACAAACATAAGAAAATATATTCTCCCATCACATTCATGTATATATCGCAAAGTTATAAAAGGATGTAACTTTAATCGAGTCAAATTAAACTTGCCAAAGCTAATATACAATAAATAGATGATTTCATTTTGTGTTTTTTACTATTTAAGGTCATGCATATTTATAGGAGTGAAAGCCTGAAGTGATGAGACTCGCATTTATCATGTTACTGAGAATTTACAGTCCACCAGCGGCTGCCAGACCTTCATATTCATATTTACAATAATAACCATGTGCAGAGTAGGCGGCACTCTGACTTTTCATCTTACAATAAGAAATGAGTGGTTATGAAACGATGATGACAAAAAGAAACACACAGCGACTTGCTGGCTCGATACAAACTGGAACCATCCATGTTTTTCACTCTGTCCTCCTTCTGTGTGTCTCTATTTTCTGAAATTGTGTCACCCTTTGCTCCTATTGTAAGTAAATCCCTAGAGGTCACCCACCAATGAAACACAACTGTAGAACGTAATAAGGTATTTGTATAGACAACATGAACATGATTATTAGGAGAGAGGAGAGAAAACGCAATAAACTGTATATACCATATCATATATAAACGGGTTTGATCTATTTTTCTATTTCATGTCAAAAGTTTAGCACATATTAAAGCATACTGATAGACAGATTTTAAAAGGAGGTGCTGTTCTTCATTGTTTATCTTCTAGATTGTCAAGGGGCCAGTTTTCTTCTCCTCTTAAAGTGATTGATCAAGAAACATCTTTGACAGTTTGATGGGAGCTAGAGTGATGGGCATCCCTGACTGTATCCCACCTGTCACGGTGGAATGAATTGTCCATCCCATCAAAGATCACCATTGATCATGCTGGTGGAGATGGTGGAAAATCATGAGCAGAGGACTGAGGTGAAGAAGCATGAAATACTGTTACAATAGAAAAAAGTGTCTTTTCCAGTCAATCTCATTCTATTGATTTGCTCACTCTTCCGAGTCATTTCACATTTGGAGTTTATGTGATATGGTTTAAAGATATTTTATGAGATTCTCACATGACATGTTTGTAATTGGACACCTTGACAGGATATCCATGTGACTGACTCAAGCTATAATCAAACCCCTTCGCTATCACAAGTAAACAAGGCTTTGTGCAGGTGTGTCAAATTTTAAATCAATCAAGAGTGAGCATGACCTCTTCAACCTTCAAATGCCGATGTGTAAATTTGTGAGCAAACAGATTAAGAAGTATAATCTGTCGTGGGAATTTGTGGTGTTTAAGTTGCCGGGCTGACTTAAACATGATTATCCCAAAGACAAATGTTTCTTCTTGTTGCACATCCCTTCTGCTTGCTAACAACAAACACAAAGAGTAGGATGAGCCTGCATGGCTGTCTTACCTCTTGCACTGATAAGAGCTTCATGGCACTACTTGAAAGAGAGGCAGTGACGTATCCGGGTGGTATGGAAGTAACATTCACCCACCAGGTCTCAGTTCTTTGTGCCTTTGTCTCTGGTATAAAACAATGGTAGGGAGACAGCCAGGGATCAGATTATGGGTGCTACCAGCATGTCATAGTGGGTGGACTCTCACTCTAACTGGGTGGTTTCACTCTCCTGGTGAGAATTGTTAAGTTTGCACAGAAAAAAAATATTTATGTGTTCAGTGCAGTTTCCCTCATCACAACTAAATGCCTAATCTCAATCTTTACGGTAACCTAACAGTAGCCTAAATATAGCCTGAATCTTACAACCAAGTTTTAATATCTTATTTCAGCCATGTCTGGTAACATTTACATGTAAAAATACCAGGTAGACAGTACCCAAAGACAAGCAGGTGCAGTGAAGTTGACTTTAATGTTTGCAAGACAAACTTACCCCCAGTCCAGGCAGACAGTCGTGTCAAGAATAACAGTAAGTGGTGAAACCAGAATCCACACAGAGGTATGCAACAGGCAAAATGTCCAACAAACAATCCAGGATGGAACAGAGGAGTTTAGCAAACATACTGGCAACTCTTTGGGAGAAAATTGCAGTAATTTATACCAAGAGGTAAGGGGACAAATGAAACCCAGGTGTGAGTCAGGTGGCAGAAATGAAGGGAAGAGAAAGCAGGTGGGGATGTGAGCCAGGTACATTGAAGGAGAGTGAGGGCATGAGGTGGCAGGGCTGGGGAACTGGCAGAGGGCAGACTGAATAAAACTATGTCCTAACAGTCAAAACATCAGGGCATGGGCAGAATAGCGAAAATTGAATTAGGTAAGAATATACACTTTTTCTCTGGTGCCCAAACTTTCCCACTGTGATAAGAAACACTGAATAGCAAAGTTATCCCTCATCATTTCAGCATTTATTTAAAAAAAAACAACCTTTTGCAAAGAACCACAGACTCATCGGATTTTAGCATCAGATCTTTTCCTGGTTTTCCAATGCAACATTTATTTATTTATTTTTACGTATTTTGCCTTCACAAAGAGCTTGAGCTGTGTCACAAACTTGTGCTGTTGTGAGTCTAGAATCTTTTGAGACACTGATTCATAGGAAATATACAAAAATTAATTTTACATAGCATCAAGGCATGCGTCTCTCTGCTCATATAAAAATACATTAATGACTGGTCCACAGTTATGGAGAGGCCAGATATAACTTTTGATTCACTGCAATCAATATGCAATCTTCCATTATTTTTAATGCCAAATTCAACTCATTTGGTAATTTGCGACAATATGTTTTTATTATTTCATCATAGGTAATCATAGCTACCATCATCATCATTCCTGGACCTATTGCACAGTCAGAGATCAGGCTATGAGAGGCAATAGCAGCGTATGTATATCATTAGATGAGACTTGATCTGAGATGGTCTCCCTTGTCTATATTTGGAGGTTAACATGCCCTTAACCCATGTAACAAATAACTCTGATATCTTATGCATCTTCTGTCAGAATCTCCTATAAATTTCCATTTTTGTTATACTGTGGATCAGCATATTTTTGTAATTTCAGTTCTCTAGTGACTGAGAATACAATGCATTCACTTGGACTTGCAACAAGCAAGGTTTAATGTGTATGTAAGAGGAGAGAGTAGTATTCATGATTGATGAGTTTCCAGACGAGAAAGAAATAAATGAATAAAACGAAAGCTGAAAAAACCTTACATATCTTGTGGCTACTTTACATTAAGGTCTCAAGACACTGACACTGTTGGAAAAACTCTGATCTCTGTCTGTTTTTCTTTTCAATCTCTCCATGAATGCAGGATTGCTGAGTTTCTGTAAAAATTGGGATTAGAAAAAAAAAACTTTTGTTTAATTTTTCATTACCAGATGTAGTAAGTAACTAAATACATTTACTCAAGTTAAGGTACTTGTACTTCAATGGAGTATTTCCATTTAATGTTACTTCTACATTTACTCCACAAAAAAATCTACTACATTTATTTTACAACATTCTTCAATTTAATTTTGCAGGTTTAAATTCTTATTTAAAAAATGTAAACTAGCAAAATACTAATGTATCATTTATGGATTAATACATAAGATCAAAATCAGCCCCACTTTTACCGACTGCTGTTTTAGTTCCACAGTCAGTAGGTAGCAACACGTTTTTTATCATCACTTCCACATTTTAATTTGCTTAAAACATCTGGACTAGACTTCTATCAAAGGCATGAAATTCAACATTGTTTAAAATGCATTGTTTTCTTAGTGGAGAACTCGTAAAATTTTGAGCTTGCACTTTCCTTTGTAGTGCATTACAGGGAAATACCAGTGGTGGGGTATTTTTCTAGGCAAATATTTGCACTCTTACTTGAGTAATGAAATTTTGCATTTAACACACATGTGAACCACTTGTTGGTACTCAAAAACCTGATTTATAATTGCAGCCAATGAAATAAACAGATATTTTCTTTTTCATAGCTTCATGTCTGTAAAAAGACAAAGGCATCCAGGTCAAATTTTATGTCGCATCTCAAAGGCTTCATCAGAACTGATAAGAGCTGATGAAGACTTTTGGATGAGAGTTGAAATGTCTTTCAGAACTTAAAACATGCCCAGCACCACAGGGATAGCTTCACATGATATTATAGATGGGAATTTATTGTATGCCCAGGACATTATGAAATAAAAAAACGAACCATTAGTGCATTGTATATAAAAAAAATCCTAAATAAAAAGTAGTTTAAAGTGTGTGTGTGTAGTTGTTTAAGGTTTTAATGTGTCACCATCTAGACACATGGTGTAATTATCCATTGAATTGTCACCTGCTCATAGACCCAAGTCTAGCACATCTGTTGCAGTCAGCTAATGTGTTTACCAAGTGCACAGCTCTGTCTCTACCAACTCCCAAGTGCAATGAGGGCACAGCGAGGGGTCGACCTCCATCATCCCGCTTCGGCTTGCACTCTGTCCTTTCTTCAGTCTGGTGGTTCATACCAGCATGAAGGTGAAGGTAAAGGCTTGCTAATGCTAATGAAGTTGAAGACCTGTGCTAATGAATTAACTGTCCAATTATAGATACAGAGACACAGACATCCCCTTTCACTTTCATTTATACACACTGGATTACCTGGATTTCTCTGTTTCCTGCCTCTCCAGATTTGGCCAATCTTGCTGTTATTGAGAAAAGCAGTGGAGGAATTAAAACTATCTCAGGCTGAAAATGATTTCAAAGTTCATCAACTTTGTTTTCAAAGATGTCAGAATATATCCCCTGTACAGTCAGATACCTTACTGCAAAACATTAGATGTAGATGCTCTTTTTTATTTTCACCTACAGCTGCTGTGTCTTCTGTCTATGGAGTCTGCTGAATTTTCTTTTATTCTCTGCTTTGACAGTGTAGAATGCAGCTTGGCTTTATTTTGCACTGGAGCAGCTTGTGTCTTCATATTTGTCTCACTAACTCCTTTTAAGTACCTGCTGTTCTGTGTTGTTTTCCCCCTCATTATAGGCAAATTACTGCTTTCTCTTTGTTTAGTATGAAATAGTGAACCTGTTGCAGATCAGCAAACAGCCTGAGGTCCCTTCCCACTTGAGCCTGTGTCTGGCTTCCTGTCAATCACATATAATTGGATCAACAACAACAACAACAAAAAAAAAACATTTTATGAATCATTTCTGAGAAAGACGCTAAATCAAGTGGACACAGATACACACAGAGACATCACAGGGATGTCCCTATATAGGCACACACACAAATCGTGTACAACAAAAATATTCTTTTGAACTACACTGTAGTAAGCATACACTTTGTATAATTCTGTATATGTCAGGAGGAAATAGCTTTACTACAAACCTCACATATCAGTGACAACAAATAAAAGTCTCAAATTGCTCTTACAACTAGGAAAATATCAATTTTAAAGATCAATAATAGCATGGGTGTTTTATGCTCTTTGTGAATGTAATCAACTTGTAATTTCATTATTTTATTAAATATCTGAAATGAAAACAGGACAGCCGTTCCGCAGCACTCTGTGAATCAGCCCATTGAAACCAATTCAGGGCTGGAAACTGAATGAATTTCTGGCAAGTGCAAAACACATTTTAAAACTGCTTGAGATATGTGTAGTTTCTTCAAGGTAGACTCACAGGGGAAAGCGACAAGTGTAGTGTGGTGTGTCATGTAAAGCTACACTTTGTTGTTTTATTTATCTAGATAGTAAATTAAAGCCGGTGAGTTATATGACAGCACAGCGCAAACCAGATTTAAAATCATCCCTGGTGTGCCACTGGAACAAAGGAGAATTACACCCAACTGGTAGCTTGTCAGGCATCTTCACAGCCCCAGTATATGCAAATCCTGGAAGTGAAGCAGTGTCTGTCATGCCTGTCAAAACATTATTCTGAAACGATCTCATTCAGCACAGGAATGAAAAACACACCTTGTCCCGGCGCTTTGTTATTGTCATCTACAGTAAATACACTGAAACATGTCCAATACTATAGGCACTTACTCATCATTCATCTGTAACAAGTCCATCAGCGACCTTCTACAAAACAAATTCAGTTTTATAACAGAGCAAAACTGGGGCTGTACTGTTTTTTCTAGTTTTCAAAACAATTCTGGTATCTCAAGGTACGACTGTATGATGTTTTAAGGACACTGTAGAACAGAACTAGAAGCTAACCAGTTTTTAAGGGACACCAAGAACCATACATCTTCCTGAACCACATCAAGGAGGCTTATTCAACCCGTAGCTTTCATTCCTCTACTCTAGGTCTATTTTTAAGTGGAGAGTTTCCATGGTAACCTGAGGTGCAGGTATTGCTTGTTGAAAGTGTTTTGAGGTCTATCCACAGAGTTGGAATTGAATAAAATAAGAAAGAACAAGAAACAACAACCTTTCTTGCAGTCTTTCTTTTTAGTCAGTGAGGACATGAAAGAAAAATGTTTGAACTGGTGATCTGTAGGAGACAGGTGGTAAGGGAAGGTGAGCATACCAAAACTGTTGCTTGATAGATTCAAGCTGAGATTTTGGCAGCTTTTATGAGTTGGAAAGCTTTGTCTCAATTCCACTGTTTACCTTCAGGGCATTTTTTTCAGAGCCAGCCCCATTGCTCATTATAGCGTGCACACAGAACTCCATGCTCTTAATTTGAAGGTCATAACAAATTGACCCAGACATGTGGGAAAAATAATAAGTATGTTGTGTTTAAAGCAAAAACAGGAAAATAAAAGATTGATATTCAACCACTGCGCAGGAGTGCAGAGTGGCCAGCCTTTCTTCTCCAGAGCCATCAGGATGAAAGAAATGATGACTTCGCTGTCAACAAAGCACTTCACTGCAGTGATTGTGTAGAAAAAGTGGTAATGAGAAAAAAAATCTGAATTGATTATATTAATAGCTACCAACAACAATACAAAAAAAAAGAAATGAAAAAAATTAAAAGCCACCATGTCCCAGCTCTATCATATATATATACTGCAAACATCCATCACTGATATCTGTTCGATTGTACGATGCTTTGTTGGTTTTATATAATATATAATATATAATATATAATATAATTAT
>OMLM01008779.1:0-23223 GCA_900302695.1 Helostoma temminkii
AATGTTACATTTGTGTCTTAGATGTTTTTAAAAAAGTGGTTCACTCAGTTACCTATAATGAGAAATTGAAAGTGTGTTTTCAGATGTATTGAAATTCAAAACTGAAAGTATTCATTTTCAATGGTACTTTAAATTGTGGTCGGGTGTGTCCTGCTTTAAATTTCCTTGAAATGAGTCCACCTGTGGCAAATCTACTGGCAGAGTGTGTGTGTGTGTGTGTGTGTGTCTCCTACAGTTCACACTGCATGTCATGGTAACTGGTAACCCCACGTATAGCTTTATTTGTTGGTACTTATTAATAAAAGAAGGGTTCTTTCAGTTTCATGTGCAATGGGTTAAATATCCAACATACAGTATGAACCCATTATGTTCAGTGTTTTACATATTGGCCATACCTCAGTTTGAGAATGAATGTCAGTGTCTCATCTGGTGTATTTCATTGATAATTGATACCCATTGTTCTATGTTGGTGTGCTTGGCTTTAGCCATTTTTATGCGATATTTCCTGCCATCAGCCAAGTGTATTTAAAAAGGTTTTCATTCTTTGCCATGAGGTTATCTGGGGTTTTGCCCACATATAAAGCGAGAAAAGAGCAATCAACTTCAATTTAAATTAAAAATGTCATTATTTCTTTAGTAGTTGCCAGTAAAAAAAAATATGAAATCAGTAATTTTCGCCCCAAATTGCTTCCAGCGTTTGGTTGTTCCAGCAGAAGTCTTAGATCTGCAGTTGTTAGACTTCATCTGGCTTTCCCACATTTCTTTACAGAAAATGTCAAGCCAGATCCCTTCTCCTGTTTATGTTTACTATAGTGCATTTATTGGAATTTTGAATTCTGTTGCTTATATAATAATAATAATAATAATAATAAGCTTTATTTATAGAGCACTTTTCAAAACATTTGTTACAAAGTGCTTTACAAGAGAGAAAGACAATAATAACAGAAAGATATTTAGTTAGTATCCTTCATGTTGTGGGTATCTATACATATAGTGTATCTAGTAACTAGTTTAATAACATACCATTCATACCAGAATAACATAATCTAGTGCAATAGAATTATGGTATAAACTAATTTCTAAATGATCCTAGAAGCACACTGGTTTGTGTGGTTGTGTGGTTAATCAAGTCAAACTGAGTAACCGAGCAAACACTTGATTTAGGCAACGATGAATTAAACAATTCTCTTCTCTGATGAGACGGACATTTTACTATTTGTCCATTTTTGTTTTCATTATAAAGTATTAAAAGTAGATTAATAAGCAGCCTTTAAAATGAACTAAAGTGTTAAAAAAAAGAAATCTGAACCTTATGAAGTGGATTGACAGGATAGGTGGTGAAGAAAAAAAAGACTTGTCAAGCAGTAGCGCTATGTGACTTAACACAGTCTTTTGTTGTGATCACACCCAAATGAACTCAAATGAATTAATTATAATCATTCATTATTTCCAAATGTGGGTTTCATTAACCAAGACATCTTAATTTATGTATGTAGAAGTTTGTTGTTAGGGTGTGTGAGAGGAAGAGGGTTGTGTAGTTAGTAAGTGTTCTACAGTAGGTGAGGTTGGGTTCATGTTCTTCCACCATGAAAAACTCCAACCAGGTGGTGATTTGTTGACTTCAAGTGTTTCCATCCAGATTATTGTGTAAACCCTGATTTTAAGCCATAATGTATTTGGCATCTTTCACTGTAAGTTGGACAAACAACCTAGGGTTGTTTGGATGGTTTTCCATTGTTGGATTTATGAGAGACAAACAGTTCCAGTTTGTGCCTAGAACTTTTGTTCTGCTGCAGCCATGTGTCAAAGCCACTTGTTCTCAGTTTGCCAGAATCTTGACGCTCTGTGAAACTGCCACAGTAAATGCTTGGATTCTGGTTGTTTGCAAATGTTTGAATTACATCTCTGCTAACACACTGTCGGACTCTACAGAATATTTACGTATATTATTAGGTTTAACCCATGAAACTTAGATCTCACTAGGTGAGAGATCTGGATCTGATTGAAGTGACACAGTTGTCACATTGTTAGAACACATGCATAAAATTATAGAGTGAAAGACTGGAAACAAAGTGAACTGCACTTTACTCCACCTAAATAAATTTCTCATCAGTGCCTTAGTTGTACTTTCACCTTACCTGAACTGATATGTTTCAACTGAGAGCTTTGTGTCATGCTTTGTGTAATTGCAGTGTGTGCAGATTAGCATAGGGTAGGTTTTGTTATCATTAATAGATTAATACACTGAATTTATCATTTTTATGTGGTGGTCCAATAGTCCAACATTGTGTAGAATTATATCAGGTTTACTATCAGGTTTTATTGTTTTTTTTATTGGCTGCTTCTTTATTTAGAAGCAGTGAACAATATCCAAATGCCTTCAACTTTTTTTTTTTTTTTTTTTACAGATTTTGATCTTTATTTTTGTCCCTTTGTAGTCTTAGTTATTCAAGAATCTATGTCCCACATTTTCCCCACGGCCCATTTGCACTGCCTCCTGAAAGAGGCTGAGCCTGGTCTAAAGCGAGGAAAATGTTTGCCCTTTGAACAGTATCTCACTTTAAAGTAAGAGAGTCACTTAGAAGTAAAGTGCATAGACATCTGTGGCGGTCTTCACTCGTAGCTTTAAAGCTTTTAAAGATTTTTTGACACCAGGTAGAGCTCCTCCTTGCTATCACACTTTCTTTCCTCTGAGGACAATATCCAGTGCTGTTATTTCATTGTAGTTCAGATTCTTGATTTTCTTGTGTTGCAGGCATTGTCGTTTCAGAATAGCTGAATCAAGCTCTGAACACGATAGCAATTACAGAACATGTGGCCTCTGTTTTAGCCTGCATTACCCTTTCTGATTGCAGGGCTTATTTTACATTGCAGCTCATTCAGAGTAATGGGTTTGGAGATGAGATTTGGCACTTGGATATAATGGTAGTGAATGCATGCATCCACCCAACCCTTCTGTTGAGTGCATGAAATACTACAATATGAAGGTGGAAAGGAAAGAATGTGTAAAAGTGATAAAAGAGCATTCCTTTTTCCTAAAAGCTCCATCCCAAGTACGCTATATGATTGTGCCAGCTCGATGAAGTGAATCAGTCCCTGCCGCAAGATGAGAGGAAATTTTCGCACCAGTGCCACTGAGCCCTCCCAAGCCTGAGATACAAATGTCACAATTACACGGCCCCTTCTGTCACCATTATTAAGCTATTACTGACGAAGAAAAAGAAAAGGGGAATATAGGTATGCAAATTGGCCACTATGGTGCTTTAGTAAGTAAGTTATGCTGAGAAAATTACTTTTATTTTTAGCAAATGTTACAATTTGTCTGACAAAGCTCTTAACACAAAAGGTAGCGACATTTAGGGGCATCTTAAAGGAAAAAGGACACACTGAACAAATATATACACAAGTCCTGTAAGGTGCCTACACACTGTACTGTGGGATTTCACCAACAAGTTTACTGCAATTGCATGAACTTTCATGTATGTAGACTGTATAATGATAACATACTGAATGGTGGGCTATGCAAGTCGGTATGCAAGATTAAAATGCTATTGTGACTGATTGTTTATTAGACATACTACTGTATAAGTTGTAGCATCAGTCACTTTGTGAGACAGTCAGCCTAAATGTCTAACACTATCAGAATTTTACCGATCTTTTATATTCAGTTCATCAAGTCAAGATTTCAATGTTCTTATCTGGAAAAAACGGGATAAATACAAAATGTTCCTTTGTTCCATTTTACTTCCATAACTCTTAGCTGCTCTCAGTCACACTATGTTACAAAAAGAAGATGAAACACTCTATATTCTATGTACATACATTTACAATTAGGCTTGGTGTTCGACCATTTCTTATTAAGAATGGTTTTGTATTAAAGGTGTTTTATCAATTCTTGTCATCAGGGAATGTGGTGGAAAACCACTTTTAAACTGCATCAGGCCCACAGCTGGTAATGTTACTCATTGCTCAGCTGTTTTTCCTGCTAAGAAAAGATGAATAAAGGCAGAAAAAAACGGGAAGAAATTATGTTCTTCCTCTTTCACCTTTCACCACCAACATGACTACACACATGTGCATTTTTAACTGTGTGACCAGGGATATATGGATGCACGTGTCTCCTTCCCAGTCATGCAAATGAACATGGACTTAGGTTAGTTTCCAGCTGATAGATTCCGACGGAAGACGTGCTGAAGCATATCCTGTCTCTTCAACTGTTTGGTCTCACACCAGCCCTGCAGACTAGTGTCACTTCTCATTTGTCATCACCTAAACAAAAACATGATTATCCTTCACATTGACATTTCTTTATCTAATGTCTCCCCCAATGTCTGTAGCTGCTCTTTATATCCTATAACAAGTACATCTCAAATAAGCCAGTGTCATAGCTTTGGTTTTCTCACAACTGTATATACTGTGGTTCTATACGTTGAATGGTTCTGTATTAGGTACCTGCTGCTGATTTAAATCACAACATATCATACCCAGTTTACCTCATCCTGGGTGAAACCAGCCATTTGGTGAACAATCATTTTGACTTTTACCCGTATGAGTTTAATTTAACGTGGCTCAGTTATTATTTAATGTAATTCTGTGGTTTAGCAGTGATGTGTTGTCAGACTGGAGGACATGTAAATTCTGACTACAGCCTTCAGTAGATCTGCATCATACGCATATACCCATACAGGCATGCGTACAGTATCTTTGGTATTGCATTTTATTACTGCATTTGTAATGAAGACACTTGGGAAGCAGAATGGGACTATATTAGATGGTAGCAGTGTGTGCAATAGAGAGGAAAAGGGAGATTTAACCATAAGCCCTTGCTGTATCAAATTTACCAAGCCTTACAGATCCCTTGTCAAGTGAGCTTAGTTCTTAACCCAGATATTAAAATGCATTTCTATTCAGAGCATGCACGAGAAATGGTCATTGTGGGATCAGGATATATATGTGCAAATGTGAGAAAATGGCATTTTGGCAAAAAGAGGGAGACAGCCTCTTTACTCATGTCTGTGCAACTGTAGAGGCTCATGTGGTTCTGCTGCACCATCTCAAGTGATGTGACACCAGCTGAAAGCATGACCGATCATTTTTCATTATTGCTGGGTACTAGCGCTCAGACTGTGCGAAGGAATAGGTGTTGTTACGAACGTTAGCAGGTGATGGGGTCGGGATTATTGTGTGTCACTGCATTTGTGCACATCTCAGGAATTGTCTATTTTCTCACTTCACCCATCACTCTGAGATCTTAAAAGGAAAACATCTTCACTCTGTCTGAATGTTAAAATGTTTTGTTGAATAAAACCTCTGGCACCTTACATTTACTAACTTCTGCTAGTGAGTTATGAGCTGAGTGTAAGCCTAGTAAATGCAGTGTATGCCAAACATTTAAATGCTCGGATGTTGAGATGAAATACTTTATAAATGAAGCATGACTGATAATTTCCTCATTTTAAACTAACTGAAGAATTACCCTAACAGACCTTTGATATACTGCCATCTCAGAACTGCCAGCAAGAAAATTTGACTAATTAAATCTCTATGACCAAACATGACTGTAGTGGCAATGCAAGCAACGTTGATGTTGCAACGCTGCTTAAACCTAATATTTGGCTCTGATGCAGAACAAGCAGTGCCAACAACACCTTAAAGCCAATAGCTGGAGATCACAGGAGGGATGAGGAGGAGGATGCTTCCCCCTCATCTCCCCCTCCAACCCTTAGGGCTTCATTGTTCCAAGGGAACCGTGTGGGTGTGTCAGAGTCCTATTTTTTCTTCCTCTGGCTGCAGATTCAATGAAATTGTCTGCCTACAAAGATGGCACAAAGCATGCGTGACTTGCTGTGGTGCAGGGCAAGGCATGAGTTTTTGTGTACAGAGTACACAGGAGGAAGCAAAGTGATCCCTCCAAATGTGACAGTGTGGGACCTTCCAGGCACAGACAGACAAAAAAAGAAAATCTGCATGGATGATCATGCAAATTCATAAACACTGTGTGGTTCATCACAAAGAGTGAAAAATATACACTGTATTTGAGGATGTACAAGCAGGCACACACTCCTGTTTCTCTCCTACATCCACTTTCGTGCATACAGAGTATCATACTGGTTGTTTAGAAAACAACTCACATAGGAATAATTAAAACGAGGGGAGTTATGACAAGAAGAAAAATTAATCATTAAGTGTTAACCAGAGTGACTTGCATCTCACAGCGCTGTGTACTCAATTTTCATATTAGCTGCCTCTTACAAGCCACATGACAGCAGGGCCACCATCTTTCATCTCCAAACAGAGGGGACACCAACAGAGCTGGATCGAAGGGGGAGAGAGGGACATCAGGAGAGAAACTGGGATGCGGAAAGGAGGAGGAGATGAGAAATAAGCTAGGCTCTGGTGATGTATTTTGGGAGAAATGGGGTTATGCAAAATTTAGAGGGAGGAGGGATGGAAGGAGGGATATGGAAACACAAAGGACAGAAGAGAATGAATTGGAAGTGGAGTGTATAGACACTGACGGAGGGATGAGAGGTGGTATGATTTAGGAAGCAGTGACTTGATTGGTTTGCTGTGTGCCAACTGAATGCTGGTTGCTATATTGGCCTCAGTGAGCATGTCCCACAGCCATCCACTTAACTCAGTGACCTTTATCGCAGCATGGGTCACAGTCACACAATCCTGCAAGTGGCCAAAAGATTACTCATCAGCAGGAGGACTGCACCTCATCAACACACTTCCTGCACTCTTCTTCAGTTTTCTTTAGAGTAGCTGACCATAATTGCTTCATCATACCCTTGGGTGTTAAATTGAACAACAAATAAACAAATAATTGGAGAGCATCTGTAGTTTAGCTTTCTGAGTCTCAACTTTCAAAAGTTTGGTCTTTCATCAGTTGACTTTACGAAAATTATAACGTCAACATTTTGCACCCATCTGTTTCTTTCATGTGTTTTAAAGGGCTGTAAATTTGAAAGTAATTTTCCTGCCTGTCTATAACTCATTACCAACTGTGAAATTACTCACTAGTTGCAAGGGATTGCCATTGCCTTTCAGTTGCTCTTTGTTGTTTTAAAGTAGGTATTGCTTGTATTGCTGCAGTTGTTGCGGGTTGTAAATAGCAGTGCCATCAACAACGCATCTTTTCAGCTTCACTTTAAAGTAATGATCAAGTCATTGCAAATTCTATTTCCTCTTCCTGTGCATCCTGTCCAATCCATCATAAATTTATGGAGCTCATATGATTCATTCTCTAGTAAAGAGTGACCACAAGTGACCTTTGAACCTCATATCAACAAAACCTCCACCAAATGGCAAGGCAAGTGAGAATAGCTGCACTTCAGAAATCAATGGATGACACAGAGGGAACATAGAAAATTGTTATGGCCCCACCTAAGATTATATATTGAAGTGGAACTGTGTATTTTAACTGGAGGTATGGAGCGTTATTGAGGGGGTAGCTGAGGGAATTGGGAGGAAGGAAAAGAATGGTAAGGCTAAGTGACAGAGCGGAGCAGCTGGATGTGAACTATTGAGCCACTATAAAAAGCTGCTTGCTGTAGGCCACTTAACAGATGCCCTTCTCTTGTCAGTAGTTGAAGTAAAGTTGCAGAGTAGTTGCAACTCAGTTAAACTTTGCCATAAAGCGTACATCACAGTCTCACATTTTCATTCCTTTACATATGGTGAAATGGTTTAAGTGGAGATGAACTTAAATTTATTGATTTCTATTGCAAATATTGGAAGTGGGATCTTATTCTCAGCCTTTGACTCCTCAACAATAAGTCAGAATGCTGAATTTTGCTTTGGGGCCTCATGGTTTTGCCTTCAGTCTTTAAGTATGATATTGCGACAGTAGTTTTCTCATTTTGTAACATTTCAGTTGGAGATAAGTTTTCAACCCATACAGTTACCTAATGTTAGCAGGGTACTGATGCTTCAACTTAAACCTTTACGCACATAGTTAGAGTAGCTAAGTCAGCCTGGGTTGAGCAAATAGCAAAGAGACATAAATTAACAGAATTAAAGTATTAAAGCTACAATATATTTCAGTTACATGTCATCATGACGTGGGATTGAGATGGTGGTCTTATTTGACTAGTGCCAGATGATAATAAAATGTTTATTTGAACAGTAAGTGATTGGCAGGCAATCTGTGACAACAGAAACACCCCTCCAAAAGGTAAAAATCTCCTTTGAAATGAGGTAACAGATGCTGAGTACTTACTGCTTAATATCATAATGGGTAAAACCAAGCAAAAATGCTGAGACAAACATTTAAGAAGTAAATTGTCAAAGAAATCAGGCCAATCTGGGCAATACTCCCCTTACGTGCTGGATAATCCTTTCTGCTTTGCAGGATGTGACAGAGTAAGAAGAAGAAAGAAGATTATATATATCCTCAGTCATAGTTTATTTAAGACAACATCATGAATATGTAATAATGTGGTACCTTAGCAAATAACCATTTTGTCTATAACATTTTTAATGTAGGGTTAAATACTTGATACTGTCCAAACTGAAATATTTAGCAGTATTCAGTAGTCTTGACAAAAGCAGCATGTAGTGGCACATGGGAGAAAATCGAGAGAACTGTGCAGAAAACTGCATTGCAGTATTACGGTTAAGCGGGGGTAAATTATTCTGTCATCCTGCATTTGCCCTGCTGAAGTTGTCAATACCTGCGTCTTGAGGGGGCTTGAAATCTGCTTGCCAGCCTTGTAATGAGAATCCCATGGGCCTGGAGTGGAGCCTGTCCTCTAGGCTGCCTTAAGCATAGATGGATAGATGGGGAGGGCTAAATGAAGGGCCTGGCAAAGAGCTCTCATCCATACTGTAATCAAACTCTATCTGGCCCTGCATGTGCAATATGCTGAGCTCAGATTTCTCTTATCAGGGAAAGGCATAGTCCGGGGGGCAGTCAGGTCAAAACCCACACATTAATCCTCCCATGTAGACTAGGGCTCACTCTGTGATCCCTCTTAGTGTGCTGTGATCATTTTGGCTTAAATCTTGCCTCATTTACCTTTAGCCACAGTTTTCTCACAGACAAAGTTCAGATGTTGAACTTCTGTTTAATTGAAAACAATGAGGGCCAAATTAATTTGGGGTTCATGCATTTTTCAGTCCTGGCAGTTCGCTGTCTATCGACAAGTAGGGCAGTGAGTCATAGTAAAGGTTTACGCATTCTGTATGTGAAGGACTGAAGTCTCTGTTTTGCAGTACAGGATGTCCTTTTTTTAAAACAAATTATAGTTTTTATGTTCAGAATTATAATATATTAGAAGATGAATAATGAGCATCATACCAGGGGGTAATGTTGGGTAATATTTTACGCTCCTGTAGCAATTTTATAAGCATTTAAAGATTCTTAAGAGCAATTGTTTCTGTCTTTTCCCACAGCTGTTTAAAGTAATGGATCATTCCTTAGCTATCCAAATGCCCTGGTTTTCTGCTGCAAAAAACACGTGTGTGTGCATGGTGTGGCAAAGATGCAAATATTTTCAACCGAGTAAACAAAATTCATGTGTTTGTTTGTTGCATTTTTCAAATCCACTGTTAACATTTGTTTCTGAATTAGGACCTATTTTTACTGCGTATGTCAAGTCAGACATTCAACCCTAACAGGATGTTTGGCTGAGTAATCACTTTCCTCCATTTTCCATTATGAACTGTATCAAATCAGTGTCACACTGAGCATCTTCCACGTTTATTTTACTAAGCAAAATAACTATGCCCTGCAGCTGTGTATGCCCTTCTGGATGCACTGTATGTAATAAATATATGAGCACAAGGGAGAAATGCATGCAAGCTATGTATTTAAATAATAAGTATATGAATGTTTTATTAATGTATTAATAATTACACACTGCATGCCATTACATAAATAACTAGTATCACAGTACTCTCTTTATTTCAGTAGCCATTTCTTCTAACAATATAACAGGAGAAAGAAGATGCCATTATAATAGCTGCTGTCAACATGGCATAATTTTCATTACTGCAGATGCTTCTAGTACGTGTTTGTCAAGACCCAGAATTGTCAAAATAACATAGCTCTATCTCTATCGTGTGTTATCTTTTTCCTTTTGGTGTTTTTGCATTTATTATTCTATTTGTTATTTTCCTCGTACTCTAAAATTTAGAGTGTTTGAAAGGATGCAACACTAAGCAGGAAAAAAGAGGCCTGTCAGAATATAGAATGGAGTAGTGGGGCGTAAAGCTACAGGCAGTTGTAGATCAGACATGGAAGACCTCTGACCCTGATTTCCAGG
This sequence comes from Helostoma temminkii, assembly GCA_900302695.1. Classification (NCBI taxonomy): domain Eukaryota; kingdom Metazoa; phylum Chordata; class Actinopteri; order Anabantiformes; family Helostomatidae; genus Helostoma; species Helostoma temminkii. The sequence goes on from OMLM01008779.1 coordinate 10,272, forward strand.
CTGTCATAGATGTTGGCACCCTGCAGATTCAGTTTGTCATTGTAATGCTGATATTCAAGCCCTCAATGTCACTCTGTTCTGCTTGGAGCTTAGAACGCACCTAAATCTAGACACAGATCAGGAATGCATTATATATCATACAGTGCAGTTAATGTGGTTACGTGACCCAAACAGTCACAGATCAGCTTGGCTATTGCTAGAAGCTTTATGAATATGAACCCGGTGTGTGTTATGTATTACACCTCGTCTGAATGTGTTAGCTTTACTGCTTTATTTGTGAAGACAGTCAGCCTGAAACCATTATTTAAAAAAAAAGCTGAGAGACAACAATGCTGATTGAAGGCAAAAATAGCATCTGTTAATGAGGCAACAAATGATAATCAAAATTAGTATGCACACTGTGTCCATTTTAGTAAAGCATAAAAAGTATAAAGCATTATGTTTACCAACATGATGTATTACAGATGATTAAACTCCATTTAGCCCTTCATGAATAAATATCAAAAACTACACTCAAATGTATGTTTGTATGTCACCTTCCCTCTGCAGTCACCTTGAGTAACATAATGCTTGGGTGTAATGAATTGCAGTATGAAATTTGAGATGATATTAGGAATATTAATGCAGATGCAGCACAAAGCTGAATGGAATTACTGAATTTTAAAGTCTGATATCTCTAGTGCCAAAAATGTAGTTTAGGTAAAGGGCAGTAAGACTATTAGCTCCAGTCCTATTTGTTATGTTGCCTTTTTAGAAATTGGCATGAATCATAATGCAGGAACTGCTACTTTAGAACCTAGACAACTCACCCTATTGTATTATCAGGAATACAAAATGATTATATGTGCAGGGCCATATCACAGAAATCTGGATAATTCAAAAATCTTTTCCTTTCTCTGCTCACTGAATGCCTCAAAAACATTTTAAGCTGATGGACTCTTCACTTGTCATTATGCGAGGTGCAGTCTTGTTAAAATGGATGATGACTGTGTGTTATGTTAAAAGAGTGAAGATGAAGGACAGTCCCCTTTCCCCCTAACGCCTTCTTGTGCGTTAACATTCTGTGCAGTGTGCAGTTGCTCTTTGCTTCCACCTGTGATGTGGCAGGAATACCACAGTGGAGACAGACTGGAGCCGAGCACACTCTGAACAGGAAATAAAACTCCTGACAAACTGAATTAGGAACGGCTGACCCAGCTCGCCCAAATTCCAGGTTTTACGCCAACACACAGGCAGACACTTACAAAAAAGGGGCCACACACTGACACGTGTTCTGCATGACATTAAGCACACTTTGGTAGGCTAATATGAAGGTCATGGTCTTACAAAGGTTCATTAGGTGAAGAGAAATTGTAACATGTGACCTGCCACTCACACAGCTGAAGGCAGAGCATGATGTTCAGTTTTTAAATCTTGCTAAATGTTATTTTACACTTGACTCCATTTGGTCAAAGGAAAGATAAATAATTACTTTTCCCTTATGTTTCTGCACGTAGCTATAAATGCAATAATAACAGCTTAACGGGTATGCATGATGATTAGTTTACCATCACTGTAGAGTAAACATTGTCCCTTCAAGGACAATGTAGATTTATTCATCTACTCATAAGTGTGAATCATTTGAGTATAGAAATAACTGAGGCTGTTTTCATATTTTGCTGAAGGTCAGTGAGGAAATGACAGGGGGGAGTTTTTGTGTGTGAGTATGTGAATGTATGCGTATTTGTGAAAGGAACCAGGAGAGATGACTGCATAAAATGTAAAAGTGTGTGTGCACGCACTGTGCACCGACAGGACAGAGGAGAGATACTGCATTAAAAGTAGTGACAGGCAGATACTCTGTGTCTTAGCCCCATACTGTATCTAGTTTCTTTTGTGGGCAGACAAAGTTAAAGATATCCTCTGTTACCGTCTTGATGTGTGTGTAATAGTAGAGCTGTGCTTTGGGAGTGATGGAGCTTTTATATGAGGTCTACTCTTACCCCTCCGCAACAGCTGCGGATTATTGGTTTTTACCTGGCTGTATCTGCGAGGGAGCATTATCAGATGTTGCTTGGCTCGGGTTTGCTTAACAAGCAACTCTGTAAGGTTTCTCAAAAAATGATAACGATGGGAGCGAGGTCATATGTGTGCGCAGATTTACGTGTACTTGAACACATTTTTGCAAGTATATAAAAGTTTATCCACACAATAAAGTGACTATTAAACCTATAAAGTGTGAACTCTGTGCCCTCTTCCAGTGGCTCAGTCACTCTCGGAACAATGTTTTTAATATTTCCATGCAAAAACCTTCCTTACAAAGTGTTATATATTGAAGTGGAAGTGTGTATTTAAACTGGAAGTAATGTTACTGTTTGATGTGTGCAGATTACGATTCCAGCACTCAGAATGCACAGCTATTATAATCCATTGCCATGGGTGATAGGTAAGAGGAAAGACTATTTTCTGGCCTTAAATCATTTTGAGTGAGACCTTGTTCTCTTGAAAGTGATGTAAAATTGATGATTGAGTGGCAGAGTGACTCACATTTCCTTCCCAGTGGCCCTACAGCCTCTGATGTTTTTGGGGCATGTCATGGCTGATCTTGTTAGAATTCATATTCAATGCTGCCTATTTACATAGTGTATTTTTATATGTACGAGCACACAACAAATAATGTTAAACTCATCGATGCTTTGCATAAATAGCTTTTTCCTTCTTGGTTATGTTGTGGGATTTGTGGCAAAACAAAAAATGATTTTCACTGAAAACATTTACAGGCTATTTTGTTCCTTGATCACGTTTTCAAAAGCATGACACTGGATGTGAGAATACTGAGTTAATTTATAATCATCAGTCCTCAAAGGAAATGCGTAGAACTGGGAGCTATCATCATGAAATGTGTGAGAAGGTGAAATCAGAAAAGTAGCCGGAGCCAATTTCAGCTCGGACTCTGGAGAGACCGTCTGCAGATTTTTTAATTAACAATATTTGGCAGCTAAGCTAATGCACTCTTTCTACAAGTGTAACAGATGCATCTGCGCATTGAAGAGATTCAAAGTAATGGATTACTTTCTCATTTGGTAAGCAATAAAATTCAGTTGTTTTATTTATGATGTCTGCATCATGTTGCTGGAAGGTGGTGAGATTCCATTTGCTGCTTTGAGAACCTATAAGGTTGCGTGGCCTTTCTGGGGAATTACAGCCACTGTGTATGTAGTCCGTGTATATCATGGGTTTGCTGGTGTGTGTGTCAATCTTTTTTTCATGAATCTGTATCATTGTGAGACAAGATGGTTGTGTGTGCAGTCATTTGTGTTGCAGGTACAACACAATACAAATGGATATTATGTTTATGGCAATCATTATGTTTTTAAGATAACCAGACATTGTGTCTCAGTATTTAGCAGACACTCAACATGGCTTGTTACACACCATTTATGCAGCTATGTAGACATCTGCTGTTTCATTCCCACAGCCATGGAGGTGAAGAGGCTATGTGCAGTGCTTTGTGTTGTTTACATAAAACATCCATCAACTCTAGTTTGTGCACCGCTCATTGCTGTTTCACATTGTATTCTACTTGTACAAAGATGTTCTGTCTCTTAGAATGCAGCAGAGATTCATTTCTTTATGGGAAAAAGAGATTTTGTAGACTGTGGTATGTCTTACAAGTGTTGTGTTTTTTTTATCTGATGTAAGGTTTTATCTGTCGCTTTATCAGCATTTGAAGATTCATAACAAACACAATGTCAGGGCAGCTGCTTCTTTAGAGGAGGGCATTAATCCGCAGCAGGGCAGTTCCTGTAAAGGTGAAGGGATCCAGGGCATTTTGCCACAGCTTTCTACCTTTATCTCTCTCGTCTCTTCTTCTTTCCTCTCATGACATGACTCTGCTGCCCCGTATCTTTCTGCATGGCAGTGACGCAGTGGCTTCTCATGAATGACCACGGCCATATTGACAGTGTCTGCGCCAGTGGCCAGACCTCATGTCTCTAGATCAAACATGCACACACACACACACACTCACACACACATTAAAACACGGGCTCACCATATTGTAGGGAGGTGCTACCCAGCTGGTCGGGTTGGAGCTGAACCCTTCTGGGCCATCTTCTCCTCTCTGCAGGTTTCCACTATACATGGTTTGATCTTTTTGTTTTTAAGATGAAATTTCTCTCCATGCCCACATATCTCTGTCTGCCTCTTTCTTATTATGTGTGGAGGTGCAAATATAGTTTCATGAAAAGATTATGTTGATGGGAACATGGTTCATGTCATAGGCAGCTCAGGATCACACAGGGAACAATACTCCTGAGGTCCTAGCAACAGTGTGGAAGACTGAGATGAGATGTCTTTGTGGTGCACACAGTCCACACATACTTGCCTTTGAATCGTCAGCCAGGAGCTGCAGTGCCAAGTAGCACGAATAGCAGGGAGATTGATACTTTGCCAGTCTGTGCTCTGTCTTTGCTCTCACATTTTTACCTCACATTCCCCCTTCCTAACTCCGACTCTCTCCATCTTCATCTCAGCACATCAGTGCAGCCTACTCCTCCTGTGTTTGCATTTCAGCATAACCAACTAAAATATTGATGAACCCCATGTGACCCCTCATCTCTGTGTCAGCAGCTTCTTTAACATTCCTTCAGAGAGGCAACATGCTCATTTGTTTAGTGACCAGTGCTCATGATGGACACATCACATGATGCAGACATGTGCTTTCTGTGGGACCAGCTGCTTCCCATCCTCATGTTGGTTTGAAAAATCGAGAAACTCTGATGTTGACCTTACACTCTGCAGGGGATGACCTTTGAATCCTGCTGCATGAGTAGACATAGATCATAAACTTATTTGAAATGTTGGAGGGGTTCCTTAGACAACATCCAAAACAGCAAAGGCCTGCTGACAGCACACAGAGAGAAAGACCATCTCTTACAGCCACATAAAGGAGCCTCTGGGACCTCCTTAAGTTCAGAGAGCACCACATGCTGCATGCCTGATTACCTCTAATGATACTTAAGTTTGTCTGCTGCCTTCTCCTTCCTTTTTGTACAGTATGTCTCATCTCAGCCTGTCTAACCTTTTTTACACCCAGAGGACATATTTGTTTTAATGTGCCCCATAACCGGTTTTCCCTGAAGCACAGAAGGAGATTTTAAGCCTGTGTTGGACAGTGTATGAGGAACCACATGAACACAGCTGACTCACAGGGCTTTAGGCTTATAGCAGAGCAGAGAAAAAAATAAAGAGAAGATCCGGTCCAACATATATTCTTGTTCCTCCACAGCCTTAAATAGTTTTTATGTTGAGCCAGCAGCATTTGTAGGTTATGGAAACTCGAGCTGTGGGTGACATCTCTTCATTTGCGGTTGCCATTTTTTCCATATGACTTGGACTCGCAGTGATAAGTACATCCTCTTTATTCCATATCGCTTTCACTTCCTGCAGCACATAAAAGACCCATCACCTGCTTTGCTTTCTTGGCCTCTAGGCCAGTAACAGTAATTTACAACCCATCACGAAAGCAGAACTGCTCATTTGTGCATCCAAGGCAAGTTAGCGCATTTGAGTTTAATGTGCAATTATAACCTTTTTCTAAGTGGCAATAAATAGTGCCTTTTTTACAGATGTCTTCACATTTCTCACTTTGTGTTCACAGCGTATGGACTTACTAGTCATGTGTGCAATCTCACCTACCCTCAAAGCACAGATTCTCTGGCATAATGAGTTGTCCCTCCTGCTACAAAACAAAAACTGATGATGCCATTGACACCTTTGATTGCATAGTTCTACTTTCTTGCCTCTCACTGGAGCCTGTATAATATATATTGTTTTTGTCAGTTTGACCAGGAGCGTTAAGCAATGTGATGAAAATCAATAACATTACATTAATTATATGTTCTTATATAAATATATGAATGACCATGATAGATATATTCAGAAATACACATGGTGATCTAATGTTGTGTATTGTTTTGGACCACAAAACAAATACCAAACTAAATACTAATTGCTTGCTGCTGAAAGTATATGAATGCATAACTCCTTACATGTGCATGGCTGTATTAATAGATTTAGAAGTTATTGCAAAAAATTTCCAATTTCTGAAAAATTCTCAACTATAGTACTGCTTCAGCATACCTTTCAACAACTGCCAAGTCAGATTAAATTAATTCAGAGCCAGTAAGTCGAAGACCAAATACAGGGGCTCACTCCAGACGTTCCCAGTGAACCAATGATTGCTGACGTACCATCTTTTTCACTGAGCTATGACTCTATTAAATATTACATCAAGCTTAAGAGACTGCTTGACTTAACTATTTTACTTTTTAATCAAAATTTTCAGGACACTGTGTCATTCCTGATTTATCTACTAAGTTACTCTTGGATTCATATATCTCACTACGTCATAGGCACATTACCGTTTCTCGATAGCCTGTATTGAGCTGGACTTTACTGCACTGTGATACTATGTCGCATTTCAATGGCAAGAGACACTTTCTGATCTAAATGCTAATGTAGTATGCTGAGTATACTTACTTTACTTGTAAAACCTTGCCTGTCTCTCATGTCCTACCTTATCTCCCACTGCTCTGATGGAGGGGCCTGCAGGAATTACGTTTCGATTGGGGCTTGGCTGTATGTGGGGCTTTATATGTATTTAATTTAATGGGTATGTGTGTGGGTTCCATGTGTGTGCACCTCTATGTCTGTCTGTAGGTTTACAGATATGTCATAACTGCTGCTAACATCTTTCACTCAAATCCTGACAAGAGCCAAGAAGTGTCTCCTGTTTTCAGCAGATGGTTCCTTTCTCACAATTTGGCTGTCGGGTTTTCTCACCTGAGGGGGGAAAAAAAACTAATACTGAACTGTTACATAAGTTTATCTAAGTGCATTAAATGTATGTGATTGAACAGTGTCTTGCTTTATAAATGCTCAGTTATTAGCTTGATACTCCCAAATATGGTCCGTGTTTAGAGAATCTGACTTTGAGGATCAGTGCTTGATCTTTTCCTACTTTAGTGCCATTATCTGGAGCCATCACATGCTATCACAGTCTGATCTTCACCAGAGTGTGATGTCATAAATTCCTAATTAACACCCTTTCCAGACACCTTTTATTGACTTTTTTTGTTGCAAATCACCCAAGAATGAACAGTCTTGTCTGGCTAGCCTTTTCTCAGAGGGTAATAATAAGAATCATAAAAGGGCGAGATAGAATCATAAATATCAAACTAGACTGACATCTGATTTTTAATTTGATTTGGGAGACAAGGCAGACATCAGAATTGGTAGCTTGTTAGCGCTACATCACTGACAGATATCAATGAAAATGCTTTCTCATCTTTATGTTTACTATGGTCCATGTAGTACATGGGATGTTGTCCGCTTGGGTCCACTGCAGCAAACTTGACGAAACATTCAGAGGATTTAAGGACCACAGGCAGGGACATATTGTGTGTGTGGAATCCCTTTGTAGTTTTAATCCTGTACTTATGCTCAGGCCTTGAACATACATTCACTCCAGGATGTCATATACTTTCTGTTTGCAGGTCTGATATAGTTTCACATTGACTGGTTCAAAGTGTTCAGCCTTTGCGTAACAGGTAGTACATATACATATGCATTTGCTTATTATTGCATTAAAAATAATTTTTTAATTACTGTATAACATAGACTATTTCCAACATCCTCATTTACTCTCTTTAAGCCTCCTTGATTGACATTTTAATTGAGCAATATGTTTTTTTTAGAGGCCATCATGTGAGAGATGACCTTGTGACTATAGCTGTAACTGTCACGACTGAATTCCAGTCAGTAAATCAGAGACTTTCAGTGACAGGATATCAAAGACATCAAAAAATACTGACATTTATCCCATAAAAGACACGATTCTGTTCATTAATTCATCTAAAAATAGTGTGTCTTCATTTAATTCCTTCTAGAGGTCTCTTAGAAGGTCTTGGTGCCTTAAAGGTGATTGAATAAAACTTTTATATATCAAATTAAAAAGACAACTTGATCAAGTCTTGTACTAAAAACAAACATCTTGAGGTCACAAGCACTCAATCAGCCATTAAAACACGAATGATCTGAAATAGAAATCAGATGATGAGTAAATATTTTTGTTAATTCTGCATCATAGCAGCCAAAGAAGATTAGGTCACCCCCACCCTGACATTTTACATATGAAGTGCTCCCTCATCTCATATGCGCATGTGAGATTAGTTTGTCTATTTTGAAGTCTTTTATCCAGTGACATTTTTTTTAAAAGGAAAATTGCTTGCATAGATGAGCAGGGCTGCTTTTAATGATTCCATGATAGATAAGTCGATCAATTTGATGTGCATTGATTAATGGAATAATTAGTCATGCAGTTTATCAGTGTCAGAAATATTGGCAAAAGATTATTACAGCTAACCAGTGTGAAAAGAACTAACAGGAATGTGTGTTCATGTTATTTACAATCAAAATAAACAAAAAAACAAACAAAAAAACAAAGAGAGAAAAACAAGCAAGAGGGAGTAAAATCTATCAGAACAAACTTCTGAAATAATGTCCGAAAACTAACGCCTTCAGAAATGCACACACATACAGTACACAAACAAATACACAGTCATATGTTATATTGTATTAACAAAACTCTCTCTTCTCTCAAGCTAAGTCGGCTTTCATGGAAACAAACTACTCTGCCATTTTCTCCAGGCTTAACAGATAAAGTGCACAAGAACATAATTGATCAAAAACATATTTTTTTAGCTTGACCTTCCGTCTCGTGTCGTACATTCTAACTAAAGCTTTCTCTTGCTGAAGCTCAGACTCTACTCATGTAGCATGTTATTGAAGTGTCTTCATAATTCCAATCCATGCAGAGAAAACCCACGCAGACACGGGAAGATCATTCAAACTCAGCTGGTCTGTGGATTCAGTCCTGGGTCCTTCTTGCTGTCAGTGACAGTGCTAACAACACTGTGCCACCCTATTTTAAGTTTAAATATAATTTTTAAATGTTAAATATAAAGATCTGTGTACTTTTAGGCACTAGTCAGCCTTTGAGAACAGCTGAGCAATATCTTCAGTACCACTGCAGGGAGATTTTAAAGCCTGAGAAAAAATCCCTGATGATGTAATAGTGATGCCATCTAGCCTGCCTGAGCTTGGGCTCAGACACTATACATTTATAACAGAGGTCCTAATACATAACATAACAAACCAGAGGTTTGTAATGTTATGTAATGTAGTAAATGCCAAAGTGGTTACACGGAGGGTCCAGGAAAAGGTAGCATATATTTTCTCTACACTCGATCTCAGTCTCCACTTTGTTATTGCAGTTATTTTTGTATGTTTTTTTTCTGAGTTTTAATATTGCATTGTGTGTTTTTATTACATTACCTAGTAATCTATTTTTCACATTGTAGATGTACATATGTTTTATATAATGTTTCATCTTTTAATTTTGTGTTTGTCTGATGTCTTTACATGGAATGCACATTGTGTTTCTTTGTAATAGGCTGTACAAGTAAATTTACCCTTGCCATTGTACACTCACCATCCACCCCAACCACCTCCTTGCAGCTCTGTGTCAGTTAATGAATGTAGCACATTATTACATCACATTAGAGGAAATAGTATACAACGGGAAAGCAATGAGAAAATAAAAACACACATATTCTACTACATGTATATAGTTCTTCCATTTAACATAATGCTCATCATCCTCACCGTGATATGAAGCTAATTTGTAAAGTGCATCCTCTTCATTTAGTGCCTTTAAAACCCTCCTCTTTCATGTGCCTGAGATGTCATGTGATCCAAACAATGGAGACATGATTATTGTGGCTATGGGTTTTTGATGGTGAGTAAAATTTCATTCTTCATCTAGTTAAGATCAATTATAAAACACATCTCCCTCTGCCAACATAACAGTGAAATAATGAGCTATTAAACATTGAGGTTCAGTTATAAATATAATAGAACGCATTACATTTTAGATATTAAATATTGTTTGAGAAATTGTTTTTTATTCTTAAGATGACTCACTTAAAGCTTACATTTGTGTTTCTTATATCTATATGTATTTCCCTTTTATTGTGTAAATACTGTAGATAGCTATACACATCTTAAATCTTTGTATTTGGACCCATACTATACTCTTGTATACAAGGGACATATTGTATGCATGTATATGTTGGACTTGCTGACACCACTAACACAGTTTCTTTTTTTAACACAGTTCTTTCCCATTACCTTCTGTAAAGCATTGTCTGAAGATCTCTCAACTGGTTCTAATTTGTTCTGTTTTGTCTATTTCCAACATAAACACATGTAAAGGATCTGACAGATTTACTCAGCATCAGTGATGGTATTTGAAAACGGTCTCATCCCATTCACTGCCCCTCATCTCAGCCCTGCCTTCTCCACTGCTGCTCTGTGTAGTTTTCATCTTCTCTCCAAGCCCCAACTCCTCTGTGTCATCCTACAGACGTCTCTTTCTGTCTTTTACCCCTTCAACTTAATGCAGCAGCACAGAGCCCTGTTGCTCTGAGTCGATGGATGGATCCGTGTGGGCCCCAGTGACGAATGGGCTCAGATGTGTCTTTCAGGATAGTTGAAGAATCAGTAACATGCACACTTAAAGCCCCACTGAGCTCTTATAAGTGTATGTAACTCTCAGAGAGAGGACAGCACTGACATAGAATGTATTGAGTTTAGAGAAAAGGGGATGAAGACTCACCCGATGCAATGTGCCTGGTTGTTGACAGTCTTTTTCATATAGAGGCTGATGGGAAACCTTGTCACTTGTGCAGCTATTTTCATGCTACTCAAGATGACCGATAAATAGATCTTTGTTTGGAACCACAAACATGCGGTCAACGACTTTTGAGGTTTGGTGAAGCTCAAACCAAATGAGCTGATAAAATGCTGACGTCAAACTCTTCTTGTGTGTTTCTGGATATTCTGTAATCTCTCTATTAATAAAAGCTTTTCAAAGTCACAATACAACCTCAGACAATACTTAGTGATGAAAAATACTCATTAGTTCCTGAATAACAGATCAGTCAAAAAGACTGTATTTCGTTGATGGATATACCATTTCCATTTCTTCCTCATAACCAAAACATTTCAGTGTTTGTAAGACAAAAGTAATTTTTCTTTTTGTGATGAGTGATACCACTCTGGCTGCAGCCAGCAGCTGGTTAGCTTAGCACAGAGTGGATACAGAAAAGAAACCAGCCCAGCTCTGTACAAATGTAACAAAATCCATCAGATTCTTTTGAAGTTTAGTAACTAATACCTACTAAATGTCATTTGTTTACACCTACAGTGTAAAAACAACCAAGTGTGGTTTATGTAGGGTTAAGTGACAAATTTTATTTATTTTTCTTGGCTGAGGGCATTGACTTCCTGAGGTTTTCACACTTCATGTGATTGGGATGGAAAGACTTTAGGGGATGGCTGCATCTGCTTGTTCAGGAAACCACAAGCATAACATTTTTACTTTAAACTCATTATCATATTGTTTTAATGTGTGAGCTCTGGAGGTGCTTTGTAGGCGGATTTTGTTACCTGTGGTCAGACTTGGTGTTTCCTGCTGTTTCCAACATTATGCTAAGCTCACCGAACTGCAACAATGTGAGCATCTCTAAGTAAATACCATTTAACATTATATATTAGTAAAATTTAACCATTATAGTTATGTTGTTAGGGTGTACCCTTAATCATAGGCTGAAAGCAGTTGTTTTTTTGTTTTGTTTTTTTTGTTTGTTTTGTTTTTTTTGTGCATTCCAACTACAATACGTGCACTTACTCAAGGCTGATTTTTTACTCTACAATGGTCAAATGCAAGCAGGTTGGATTAGGTTGTCGATGTCAATTGGGTATTACTGGATTTACCCTTAAGACCATTCAGTTGAAACTCTCCCTCCATCTGTCTGGAGGCTGAGCCATCACAGACACTCAGCTGACAGAAGACCATTACCACAGCAGAACAATGTGCAGTCTAGATTTATTTTAGCTAGACACTACCATGGAAAAGGCAGATTCTTAGAGTCAACAAGGGCAATTTTACTGTTATTTCAATTGTTATGGTAAAAAGGTAAAATTGAGCTCTAGCAGACTAATGACCCCGTTTTATTTCAATTTGACAGTTAACAATTCTGTACCATTTAGCTTTTGTTCTCAGATGTTATGCACATAGCTATTTAGGGAGGTAGTTGCATTTAAAATTGAAGGTTTGTGATATGTTGTCAGCTTGGTGTGTGAATCAGCTGAGCTATTCAGTGTTTGACCCTGGCTTTGCATTGGAGAGTGCTCAGCATCTTAAAGTCACTATCCCCTTACCGTTCTTCACATGGTGCCATAATTCCAAAGCCTGGTCGCTGCCAGTTAATTGAGTCCCCTTACATGGATGTGGCCTGTGCAGTGATGAATAACGCAGAGCAACAGTGACCAAGCTTCAGCTCAGTACTGTCCCTGTCATCTACATTAGACACTCTGTCATCTGATATTTCAGGCTGATTTTCACATATATATCATGAATCACTTGTCAGTTTATTTATGGTAACATTAATCAATGAAGTTACAGTCGACTAATTAACACAATGTGAAATTGCATCACAGGTTTCTATGTCATTAGCAAACTAACAGTTGATGCTCCTTTTGTGCAAAAGCGCCTGCCTGCAATTTCCATCCATCCCCTTACCCCTCTGCCCCACACACACAGCCCTTTACTTATCTATAATTACACTGACACTTTTGTTTGTTTGTTTGTTTTATTTTTATTTTTTTGGCCTCATCTTTGGACTCTCAGTTCCCTTGACAGCAGAGATGAAATTACTGAACATGTATAGTCAAAGCAAACACAGTGATGGGCTTATTAAAGGAACAGAGAGTGGAGAGGAGGAGCTCGGGTCTGGCTACAGCTGCTGCATTGGCTGTCGACTCTGTGGGGAGGGGCAGTGGGGGA